>JARFOD010159388.1:0-12073 GCA_031763545.1 Mopalia muscosa | reverse complement strand
GTTCTGTATTTTTGTCCATCGTCATATAAGTGAAATACCCTTGAGTACGATGTTAAACACCAATCAAACAAACAAACAAATTCTGTCTTTTTGTCCAACACTAAAATCGTGTGAACAACAAACTGAAGACAAATTTACATATCAACTTCAAACTTGGTGCATGTATGTAGCTTCCTCTTCTAATGACGAACAGGATTTGCATTTCACCTGATCCCAAATTCCCTATGCCTGCCATTGCAAAGTTATAAAAAAAAAGACATGTGTGTATTTGTTCACCAAATAATTTTAAACTTTAAAATAGTACCTTCTCCCCTAGCAATAAGGGAATTTGATTGCTGTTCACTGAATTCTGTACGACAATATGGTTTTCAATGCATAATTTTACAATGTGCATGTCTTTATGTGCTCAAATACAACTGGAAAACAAATGTTTCCATCGCTTTCAAATTGAAAAATTCCACAAAACAAGATATGTGCTATCCGCCTAATCTGGGGATTCCACAACAATCATAGTGGAGATAACCAAACAGTATGTACTGATAATAACAAGCCTGGTAATAGAGCGTAAATATGAGGTATGAACACGGTGACTTAAGCCTAATTTACCTAATAATGTCAACAGCTAGTATTTTACACATGTTTTACCTAATATCATTTGCTCCACACTAAATTTGTACATATTCACTAGTCACTTTTATTGTGCTTTTGTATGATATCTTGCAAAACTAGCATCCTGCAAGTTATGACAATTTCTATTGATGAAAAGCAGTACCAATCCCTTTCTTCAAAGGATACAGAAACTAGTCTCAGGATGTATTGGCAGGGCACCTGTTAGCTACTCAGCTTATTATTTATTCCTCTGGATTGGGATTAAACATCTACATGTCGTGTTAATATTTTCCTCTTGTCTTTTGATTTAATAATACTTGTTTTACTGGGATTTAACAAGTTTTTTTTAATTTGAATGCAATGTAAAATTATGAAATTTTGGACATTGAATTTAATTATTATAATAAAATTAACACAGAAATATATTAAATCAATAATTAATTTACAAATGACCCATTGAACTTATCATGTGATTCTGGATTACCAGACAGTGATTCCTTTTTTAGTAAGAATATGTTGTTGAATTTTTAATCATTTGTTAAAATAAAATTTATTGGAACATGTAGTTTAGCACCAAATAAGGCATTGCGCCAAATAAGGCATGTGTGGTTCATCGCTGAATATGATTTGCTCTCGCATTATAACTCCCCATACACGAATCAGCTGTGTAATATTTGGTTGACATGTACACAATTTTGTTTTCTTCCTTTTTAATCACATGTCATGATCTTCGGATGTGTAGTAATCCGTAGTAAACACCTAATTCTGTCTACATAGTTTCTCTGATTGTTGTCCAATTGTATAACACCAACTTGTTTTGATTGAAAACATTCCCAACGTAAACAAGCCAGTAAAATTGTGTGGGTGGTTTTGGCTTTGCCGTAAGTCATATATATCTTTGAAGAGCTAGGAGAGGAGCTATTTTTAGCCTTAAATTAGATTCCACTAAACTATTGATTTTCTTTCCAGGTTTATAGTATTGTGTATGTTTTCTCTTCTGTTTGTTGTAGATGGGAGCTGGAAGCCATGACGAAAAACAACTGTATCAGTCGGCCCTTTAATTCCAACGGTTGAAGTGTCTATTGGGTGGGTGTGTCGATTTTACAATGATAGACTCTATCACGTGATGTAATATATAATTATTTTCTACGTCTTCTGTAATCTCCAGAGTCAGTCACCTCAGATATCTTGACGTATTCTATTGTTATATGAGCCATCATTTATGTGAAGCCACTGAAATGAATACCCCAACAAGGCAGGCTGTTATAGTGTGTTGTGATTCTAACACTGGGTTCATCTCTATAGACACTGTTATTTGATACAGTCTGGGGTTCCGTCATTAAAGATCTGTTCACAATATACTGTTTTTGTTTGCTAGTGTTTTCATTTATGTAACAGTACAAAACTAAACCTTTTTCTTTTCATTTAAACACCACTGCTTGGATGTCTATAAAGTACTAATAGTTCATATTTGATTTAACAACAATCAGCAAACCCTGAACACCTGTCTTTGCCTTTGCATAAAACATGAAGCAATCAAACCAGCAGGTAGTTTTCATCGGATAGGTAACAATAAAAACATGAAGCAATCAAACCAGCGAGTAGTTTTCATCGGATAGGTATTGATAAAAACAGGAAGCAATCACACCAGCAAGTAGTTTTCATCTGATAGGTATTGATAAAAACAGGAAGCAATCACACCAGCAGGTAGTTTTCATCGGATAGGTATTGATAAAAACAGGAAGCAATCACACCAGCTGGTAGTTTTCATCGGATAGGTATTGATGAAAACAGGAAGCAATCACACCAGCAGGTAGTTTTCATCGGATAGGTATTGATAAAAACAGGAAGCTGTGATGTGTAGGGTGGGTTGTTTCACCTATATGGCTGTTATGCCTACATATGAGGGAAATAGCCTTGAGTAGGTTTAAACTCAATCAATCAATAAATCAATCAAACAAATCAATAATCAAATACACTGCATTTTGAGGTCATTGGCTTACATGTACCTTCTTCACCAGGAATCCCTGGCATCAAAATAAAAAAGAACCCACAGCAAACAATTAGCTAACAAACAAATGGTGACTATTACAGTGTACTGTAACATGGGCTTTAATGTTATGTTGTCCCTATGGTGTACGTCATATTGTCTCTTATTTCACCTCTTGATATTCTGACGTCTTATACTTGGCTATATATCTCAGTCCACTGATGGGTGTATAATTGATCTGTAGTATGTAATATGAACCCCGGGTGTCACTATATTTATCTTAACAGGCTGTCTATGAGTTGTTCATAAACATCTACTGGTTTGTTATACGAGACCATCAAGGTTACTATACAAAAAATATGACGTCTTGTCATCGTGCCATTCAGCAAAATCTTTGTTAGATTAGACAAGAATTCAGGCATAAAATATCGAGGACGTATATTTTGACAGAGCACTTAGTCTTGGTCAGTAAACAGTCTGTGATTGACAACCTCAGCTCCTGCATTAAGCTAGTCCACATTATATCTAGACATTTTAAAAGCACAGTTCCAAAACAATGTAATAACTGTATGTGTTTAGGGGCTAAGTCCTGTAAAATTGACTTCATGCATGTGTACTAGCTTTTTATAGGAGTTGGATTTCAGACTTATTTAAACTTTCATTTATTAATTTTTTAATTGATAATAATAAATATTTGGTTATGGGGCAGGGTGGTTTCCTCTTTGTTTCTTATTCAAACACTGTCGACAAGAATAAGTGAAATACTCTTGAGCATGTAAAATTAAGCAATTTGAAATGCTAAAGGGCAGTACCGGTAACTTGCATGGCTTTACTTCACACTGGAGACAAAACAAATTTGTCCAGCGTATCAAAACAATTAACATTATATAGTTGTCATGAAGTAAATTGTGTTATGAAATCAATCAATCAACCTAGCAATTTGGGGGAGGAAAATTTGAGTCGTCAAAGAATTTGCTACGGGTTTGATCTTTCAACATTTTTTGGATTTCTTTCATGTAAAAGAATGTTCAATTTAGTACATAGTTATAACATTTTTACATTTTACACCCTTGAACCAATCAATTTTTTAATCTGTCAGAATATCGTAAAAGTAAATTTTGATCTTTGAAGCCTTTTATCCATTGTTAGGTTCAATATACCTTTCCGATCCAAAGCACTCATTAAACAGAGTTTTGTCAAATGCCAGTGCATAATGGACCTAACTTTTAGAGGCTTCAAACTATCGATCCTCAACAGAAACTTATACATTTTAAAGTTCATTTGCTGTCTTCTAGATTAATATTATCAAACGTAATGCCACTGTAATTTGCTTGAGGTCATAGCATGGGCATAAATCTCTGCTAAAAATAACAATGTATGAAAGGATTTTGATCAAACTTCACTTATTTTGGAATGACATTTATTTCAACAAATTGAAAAATTATGTCCTTTTAATTTACTAATTTATGTACTATTATGTACGTCTGTTTTCTCACAGTTTGAAGTAATATTCTTCCTGTTCAGTTTAGTCGGTTTTTGTTGATATTCTTTTGTGTACAGCAGACAAAGGTTTGTTTATTTGATTAGGTATTAATGCCATATTAAAAGTTATTACATTCATATGACCCTGTATTATCCTAAGGAGTGAAGGAAACCACCCAACCCACCAGCAACAGACAAAAGACAATAATACATTGAATACAAGACACTCACAAAACATTAAAATACAAAGAACGACTAACAGTTCGTTGTCTCCTTGCCTCTTAGCTCCAAGAATCCCAGGGCAACAGGAAGCTCCATTCCAACTTACCACTGGTAGATTAAGGGAGCAACAGATGTTTTCATTTTTCATTTCATAGTTGTGTAAGAGTTTGCCTATCATAAAAAATTATTTGCAATGAACATGTAACCATTACAAAAGAATGATCTAATTCATTGTGGGCATTATGAAGGGAGCTTCGTGTTGCCCTGGTGCTCTCAGACCGTTGAGGATGATTTTCTTCAACCCTTTGAATGGCACACTGTCATATGTTAAACTTCCATGATCCAATTGATCAAACAAACTAACAGTTACAAAGCCACTTCACTAATCAATTATTTAGCTTGTCTGTCTAGTTGGGATTAATACTAAATCTTACCCTAAAACTAACACCAAACCTAAAACTAAACTAACCCTAATAATAACCCTAAACATTTCACTTAAATTGACATCATTTTTTACATCATGAGGGATGTACCAATCATTTGTTAAATCCAAAATGAATTAAGATATCTAAGTCTCAATCCCACCAGCGTTAAACTGACTTCTACCTGGTCTCTCTATTACTGATAACCTTCACACACATCAGGCTTCCTGTCAAGAGTTAAATAATCTGTAATATAAAAATAACAAAACTATCAAACTTGAATATGTGTACACGGCCAAATTAGTTTCCAGTATTCCCATTCAACTCCTTTGTTAAGTGCAATCACTCCGTCCAGTAGAGTTCATTGATGAATGGAATTTATGCACTTAGCCAAATTTGAATTCATTTAGAAAACATCATAGAATTAGTACACAGATTTTGTTCTGTATAAGTTGGCACACACTGATAGATTCTTTAAATGCATTTAAACACTTGAACAATTTCAATATTAAGACTAAAATTATTGATTATTGATATTTGAAGATAGTGCAATGTGAAAAATGTCACAGTTTTATAGTATTTGACTTCTTTTTATTGACTAGTTTTACAACACAATTATTGTATTTGTGATTAGTTATTTTTTGTTCAATTATATTCTATTTTAATTCTCTAGTCTAACTGTAAAGGGACTGTAACAGTAGTTTACTTTTGTCTTAAAACTGTTATTTCACCACTGTTTTGGCCTGGTAATAATGATATTCCAGCTGTAAACACTGTCTTGTAATGATATATGTGCTAAAAAGATAAAAAAAAAAAATGGCTTTGACAGGTAACCTACTTGAGTTGGGCACACCAGCTTTTAAAATTCTTTTTTCATCAGTGCTTGGAAAACCATTGTATGTGTGTAAAATAACAAAACAAAGTAATGGTGTTAAAACTGTGTAGAAATGTGGAGGTTTTACAATTCAGACTGGAACTGAATGCTGTGTGAATGTATTGAAATAATGACTGTATAGCAATCATGAGTCTGTAAACAAAATAATACATAAAAAACAATTGTGGAAAATTTTGTCTTATTTAGTTAGATTCCAACTGTTGGATCCTTAATATTTTGCACTGAGTACAGCTATTCGTTTAGTCAATATGGAGTGAATGTTATAATATATTCTCCTCTCTGTATCTCTTGAAAGTTCACACTTTGTCTTGATGCACAAGGTATCATGTGATGGGACATGTTTGTTACTGATGATAACGATGGGGGTTTTCTTTAATATTTGTAATATTGTCATAAGTGTGGTGTAACACAAATTGTCAAGTATGACAAAGGTAGTCAATACATTTAAATTTGATATGTACAGTATCAATAGAACTACATGTATAATAATAATGGCTTAGCTTTTCATAATAGAGAATTCATCTTTGGCACATTGTCTTACTTGCATTACGTTAACTTATTGTAAACTGAGTTGTACCACTCATTATGGTTACTAACAAAATACACCATAATAATGTATATATGCATTGTGTATAAAGTGTATGTAGATTCTGTGTGAACAATTTTTGTCAAACTGTGCCTTATACTGTTATGTTAGATTGTCTTGAGATTTTATGCAATGTGTGTTTTATTTGATTGTAATAAATTATTTTGAGATGATTTAGTTACTTGTTTCGTTCATAGTTATATAGGTAATCATCTTCTCCGGTTTCAAGTGTTAGAATGTGTAAGACAAGATAAAAACGATGATCTTCTCTTCCACCTTGCTTCGGGAAGATGTTAAGGCAAACCTCTATTTATAGCTTTGTTACATTAAAGTGAAGAAAAAATGTTTTCAAAATTTTTGAGTTAAAAAAAAACAATTAAATTGTCGGAAATGATCAAACTTTTTTGGTATATTTTAGACGCATAGTCAACATCAGGTTAAAATACATATTCGACCAAAGACGCTTTCCAGGAAGGTCCGGACAGATCAGAAATGTTTAAATACAGCCAATAAGAACCCTTGAGTATCACGTTAAAGTAAACTAAACAAGAAAGACGGTTTACACCCGTTTCAACGCTATACCCCAGGGCATGTCCCAAGTGAAGTACTATTGGAGGCTACATTACAACCTTAGTCTATCTATCCGCAGAAAATAAAGGAATACATTCTGATATTTTATTTCTATCCCTTTTGCCTATATAAGGGAGGGAAAGCCAGATTTTGGTTGTTTTGTCTTTTTCTTTTTCTTGGAATTGCTTAGGAATGGGGCAAAACGGGTAGCAGTTGTTTTCTTAAAACCATTCCAAGCAAGAAACTCTTTGATATTGTCAAGTTCTTTGTTGAGTTGCCTTAGATCAGAGCATATCTTGTGTGCACCTGCTCGTACCCACGCAACTTTTCTGAACCATGGCTCAAAACTATCAAAGTACACGAATTGGCCAGTGTGGGTGGATTTGCGATATATAGTTATATAATCAGTTGTGATGCGGAGGTCCAGAAAGTAAACACTGTCATTATCGATAAATTCTTCTTTGGTGAACATAATTTGAGAATGAAAAGAGTTAAGCTTATTTTGAATGATATTAAAATTTTCAGGTTTGGCTAATACTAAAGTGTCGTCTATATAATGTGCATAAAACCTTATCAATCCACTGTCAATTAGCTGGTACACAACAGACTTCTCCATTTCTGTCAGTATTATGTTGGCTAATACAGGGCCAAGAGACGAGCCCATAGATACGCCATCTATTTGTTGGTATAATTCATTGTGGCAGGTAAATGGTGTTTTAGTACATGTATCTCTGATTAGTTTCTTTAGAGTATTTCTGTGGATACTTGTTGTCAACAATTTATCTTTATAGATTCGATTAAGGATAACATTGATGGTCTTAGCTAAAGGCACATTTGTAAAAAGTGACTGCACATCAAATGAAATAAATCTGTAAGCTTGTTCAAACAGTTCTGTGGGAATGTTTTTTATTCGATCAGTGGCTTCAAAAGAGTCTTTCAGTGAATGATCATTTTGGGTTAGTGGGTGGAGAAATTCTGATAAGTACTACTGTGCCAGTAGTGTGTACGATAAGTCGAAGGAGTGGTAATAGTCTTTGTGAATTTTCGGTAGTCCATGAGCTCGGGCAGGTCTGGTTGAAGTAGGTCGCATGGAGGCGTATTGGTCGTCTGATATTTCCTTCTGGATTTTCAGGGTTCTTAAGTAGTTTTGTACTGTGTTAAGCTGTGTCAAAGTGGATCAGTGGTGAGTTTCTGGAATTTGCGGGTGTCAGCGAACAAACTGGTCAGGGAATTATAATAATCAGTCCATTTCATGACAACAATCCCACTTCCTTTGTCAGGTTTTAGTAAGGCAAATTTAGTTTTCAACTGTTTGATTTCTTTAATATGCTTGGAATGTGATTGAAATCTCTTATCGTTGAAGTCTTGGAAATTACAAGCCATTGATCGTAGACAGTTCTTGATTTTCTCTTGTGTCATGTATCCATTTGGTAATAAATCATAACGGTTCAATTGTTCAAAAATGTTTTCAGCTGTAACTATCATATCAGATTCTTTAGGAGTAGTTGCTAGACTAAATTTAAGCCCATATCGTAAGATTTGTACTTGCTCATCAGTTAAGTTCTCACCTGTGAGATTTGTTATAACATTTTTGGTTATCCGATGTCGTATACTGTCGTTGTATAGCTGGTTGGTGATATAGTTTAAATGCTATCTATGAGGAAGTATGACACAACACGTCAAGTGATTAATTAACTATAATCATATTTCTAACACAAGCCTAAAGATACATTGAGTCCATGCTATATTCCAAAGTAGACTGAAAGTGCGCCGTCTGGCGGTGGTAATGAATACTACGTATATGCAAGCAGTTCATATCATAAGGTCTCCCTTCTTTTGAAGAAATTGCATCAAGGGTAATGATAAAAGTTAAAATGAAAATAATGTTTGTCTTTGCATCAAATGTTCAAGAAAAGTTCTGAATAAAACATTTATCAACAGTAAAAGTCCTTTTGCTCAGTTATTTACTTATTATGAAACTTGTTTGGTAAGTTATTCAAACTATAATAAGAGTCAATTGAAATTAAAACTTTTAAGACATATTAGACTTATTAGAGTCAATGAAATTATAAGTCAAGTTTCATAGGTGGTTTTATTACACGTCCATAGTTTGTGGTATATCCTGGGACACAATTGGGTAGAACGTCCCTGGGAGAAGTTCCAGTGGTTGGTGCACTGTCTTCATCATATGAAGGTGTTCCTTGTGTGGTGTCTGGAACATAGGCGGTAATATGTGGAGTTTTGTTCTTATTTTCTCTCGGTGCATCACGGATGTGACGTCGATTTCGCCTGTAGTTTGCACCAGATTTTGTAGAGACAATGTACGATCTTGGTTGCTCCTTACAGGGTTGAAGAACAACTGCAGGTTCCCATTTTTTGGTAACAGGATCCTGGATCCGTACAGGTTGTTGAGGTTTCATTTGTGGAAGTTCTCTACTGCTTGAGTCATAAGTATGTTTGGTCTTATCAAGACAATCTTGTAAATTTCGAATAATCTGTTCCTCATTCTCTTGTTTGTTTATAGTTGGTAGATTTGATCTGACTTTTCGGCTAAATAATAGCTCAGCAGGGGAAGGTATTGCTCGTTGTAGAGGTGTTGTTCTGACACAAAGAAGAGCCATGTCAGCATGTTGATTGGATTCGAGGGCTTTTTGTAGTGTTTGTTTCACAATTCCAACATGTCGTTCAGCTTTGCCGTTGGCTTGGGGAAAATGAGGACTGCTTGTCTTGTGTTTAAATCCATATTGTTCTGAAACAGCCTTGAATTCCTTACTGTCATATTGTGGTCCATTGTCACTTATCAGAGTATCTGGGACACTATACTCTGACATTATGGCTTTCAGTTGTTGTGTGATGTGTCCTGATGTTGTAGATTGAATTTTCTTTCGATCCCAAATGAACTGTAGTAATCTACTATAATCACGTAGTTTGACTTGTTCCACACGAATTGATCAGAACCAATGATAGTCCATGGTGAGTCTGGTTCAATCTGTATGAGTGGTTCTTTTGGTAGAGATGATTTGTTTCTCTGGCAGTGTTGACAATTTCGAACCATTTGGTCGATATCTGCATTTATCCCGCACCAAAACACTGAAGTTCTGCCTCGAAGCCTGCATTTTTCAATGCCTTGGTGTCCAGTGTGAATGGCTGTCAGAGCTTCTGTTCGTAAACATTGAGGAACAATAACACTGGCACCTTTGAGCAGTATTCCATTGTATACACTTAACTCGTCTCTGTAGTTCCAATATAATCTTGGAGCAGAGGCAGACATTTCTGTCGGATGTCTGGCCAACCGTGCATTATGGTGTTTTGAAGTGCTACTAAGATTGGGTCTTTTGCAATTTCAGTCTTAATTTGATCAAGACGTGATGGTGATACGTTGATAATTTCGTGTACTGTGATGTCCATGTCTGGGATTTGTTCTCCAGATATCGGCGATCTAGGCAAAGTGTCGGGAACAGGTATGTCCTTGACTGGAATGTATTTCACTGTAAAGTCATATTTTTGAATTCTCAGGAGCATGCGCATTAGTCTTGGTGGACAACTTGTGAGTGACTTCCTTGTAATGCTTTCCAATGGCTCGTGGTCTGATTCCACTGTTACATGTCTCCCGTAGACATAATGGTGAAAGCGTTCAAGTCCAAAGACTATTGCTAGCATCTCACGTTCTATGTTGCAGTAGTTGCTTTCTGTTTCGGTGAGGCTTTTGCTGGCATAAGCAACGGGTTTGCCCTCCTGAAATAGGGTTGCGCCTAGACCGCGTTTGCTGACATCAGTTTGTAGGCTGACTGGTTTATTTGGATTAAAGTATGCCAATACTCTAGAAAAGCACAATTCCTCCTTTAGTTTTTCAAAAACTGTCTCGTGTTCGGGTCCCCACATGTATTCTACATTTTGTTTGGTCAAGTCTCTGAGAGGTGCTGTGATTTTGGCTACGTTTGGAGTAAAACGTCCAAGATAATTTGCCATTCCTAGTAGGGATTGTAGTTCACTCACAGATTGGGGAACTCTCATGTCTTTAATGGCGGATATCTTTTGAGGGTCTGGTTCTAGACCGAGGTCTGTGATGTAATTTCCGAAGAATTTAATCCTAGCCTGTTTGATGGAGCGTTTTTCCGGGTTTAATTTCACTCCACTTCCATGCGTCCGGTTGAGCATATTTGTGAGGTTTATATCGTGATCAGTGGCATCTTTACCAAAGACGATTATGTCATCGGTGATTCCAATAACGCCTTTTAGACCTTCGAATGCTGGAGTGTAGTGGTGTTCTCGTTTGATCCATTTGTTTAATTCACGCGGGTCCAGACATATCCGTAGCTCACCATTAAGTATTGTCACATAAACCAAACTCTTTACCTATTGTGTTGGAGCATCAATTATTTCTATTATGTCAATATCAGTTAGTCGTTTGAGTTCAGTCCGTAGAGATTCGCGTAATGCTTCAGGGACACGTCTCGGTGGTTGAATGACTGGTTCAGTGTCAGCACGTAATTCTATATGATATTCTCCAGGAAAATGTCCAACTCCTTTGAAACAATCTGGATAGGCGTTGATAACATCTGTCTTAGCATTGCCACTTTTCTGTCCATAAGTTGGCAGTTGTGTTGACTTTTTAGTCGTTTTGTCAATGTTGTATATTGTATTGAAGATGGGTGGTTGTTGAGATTTGTTTATTGTAATCAGTCCTAGATCTACACATGTTGATAAACCTAGCATTGTACAGCCTGGGCCTTCTGTGACGTAAAAGATCAAAGATTTTGTTTTGTTGTCACAGAAACACGGCAAATGGCATGTTCCATAATGCTTAATGTGTGAGCCACCATAAGCTGTTAGCTTAGCGTTTGAATGGGTCAAATCAACTGGCTTTCCCTCATAATTTATTTTGTCGGGGAAAAGTTGCTTGTATACCTTGAGTGGCATAACATTCGACTGAGCACCTGTGTCAATTTTGCATTTAACTGTTCTCATTTGTTTAGTGGTCTTAACTTGAATGAAAGTAAATGCCTGGTCATTGTAGATATCCTTGTCGAGAGTTTTAAGGTGTCGAGAGGTGTGGTACTGTGTTTTGTCTATTGTTTCCACAGTTATACTATCAACAGGGCTCGAAATTACCGCTCACCAACTCGCCAATGGCGACTAAATATGCAGCACTGGCGAGTGAACTTTTCAATGCCAGGCTAAACTGGCGATTGAATAATTATGATCACTCGCCAACAAACATTGTGTAGGCACATACAATATAGGTCTATTTTTAGAACTAGGTTGAGCAGGCCTATGACGTCATCGCATTGACTCGC
>JARFOD010159377.1:0-12075 GCA_031763545.1 Mopalia muscosa | reverse complement strand
TAATGAATGATAACCAGAGTTACGATCAGGTTATGAAAATGGAAATTAATGTATTGTGTTACACACAAAAAGTTTTAATTATTTATAGAATATGGTTTTTGGGTAGTCTTCTGCTATAAATGGTCAATATCATCCATTCACAAATAAAATTCAGATGCTTCGGCTAAAATCAAATTTCTAAATTCTGTCTGTCTGAAAGACTGATGATATATGTCCTGTGTTGAAATAAACCCGAAAGTTCTTCAAATGAAGGTGGCCCGCGGCCGTGGCTTAGTGATTAATGTATCTGCTTACTAACCCTACTTCGATGTACCGTATACAGGATCGAGTACGTCTTTCGACCATCAGGTATACCAGTGAGTCACACGTTGTGGCTCCACAACCATATTCTCTCGGTTTTTCACCATATTTAACATGGAACAGTGTGAAATGGACAAATCTTCGTCATGTATACATGTAGGCTTATAAGCGAAATACCCTTGAGTACGTCGTTAAACCTTAATCAAATAAACAAACAATTCAAGCATATCAATCTAGTTTCGAAAACAATCTTCAAGTTATTCTGGCTAAATTAAGTTATATGAGATTACCTAAGGGCTTTTTTAACGGTGAATAGGGCAACTGCGATACGATTCTTTATAACAATGCTAAAGACTTCAGAGTAAAGTCAAATGAAGGAAAGGCTATTTGTTTTATAACATCGGTATTTATTATAAAAGAAGTACGATAAAAGTCATAAAATGGCAAAAGTAGTAGGACCTAACTAATAACTATTATATATCGGGACTCCTTTTTGGGTAACTTCTGCTCTCTTCAAATAAAATAGGATTGTTTTACGATCACCGGCACGTGGCTTAACAAATGTATAAGAAATAGAAAGAAAGAAAGGATATCCATCCTCGTTCTATTCCGGCAATATTTAATGATATTCAAACTATACTCTTTAATATCCTGTATATATATCGATTAAAATATGAAATTGCTCTTACCTTTAGACACCTGGGGTTAATTCCCTTGGGCTGATATGAATTCCAGTAGAGCTAAACATCATCGCTGACAACAACTTAAATAAAATGATTGTTCAACAGCAACTTTGTTCTTCAATTCTCAAAGTTTCTATATGTATCGAAAAGAAGTCTACAAAAACACATGTATTATTTACATTTATATTTAAAACGGTAGAATGTTAGAAGATTGAAAATGTGGTTAGTATAAAGGCAGGGGTTATATCCGTTTATCACGCAGTTAATACTGGGAAGTGACTTTTTAACACCTTAGGGGTGGAGGGTGGGGGAGAGAGGGGGTATTATGTAAGATTTAAATATGTGAATTATTCATAGGCGTAGATAAACCATTTTCCCCAGGCACGGGCTCTACAAGCCCCTTAAATTTCACTTTGTCTTGAGTTGATGTACAGTACTGTGCTGTCAGTATGCAACTAGCTGACACGAGTTATCTACCTTGAGATTTTATGACTTTCTGTCGCTTTGCTTCTTGTTGTCACGGTGGTGCCCTATCTAAAATATAATAGATTTTACTTCCTACATCGAGACATTGACTCTAAGATACACTAGGGTCATCTGTACTGCTTGTATTTGCTGGTCTGTGTCAAACGTCACCCAAAATATTGGCGGAAATTAATGCGCAGTGGCCTGGCATGGCCTAGGAGATTTGTCTTACCGGTAGTCTTGTCCACTATAGAAACTCTCGCGAGTATACGATTGGGTTGTGTCTTTAACTTTCATAATTTTTCATATGCTATTATGTTACCGTAGCGTTTGGTCTTATACCTTAATCCCAAGCTTTTATCGGGTGAAATCCCCCGATATAGTTACCTTAATAGACCTTTCACGAGTCCCCAATCGAAAGCTTGACACATGATAATGTGGGAATTATTTAGATACCCACCAAAATAGCAGGGATGGGTTATCTCAGACTAACTTCAAAATTTAAGTGAAACCGAATCACGCACGAGTCAACAGTTGGCATGTATAAAATTGACCTTATTAGGCTAACATAACACGTTGACCATAAACTCGGACTCAAATGCTCCTTGTCAAACCCAGTTCTGGGCAAAATAGATAAGATCAATAACTTGTTTTTTTTTTTCAGAACTTGTTACCTATACCAGAAAAAAGGTATTCAGTATAAGTGGTCTAAAATACGCTGGTGCTGGCCCTTAGATATTTATGACGAAGATGAGCAATAATTAACCTTACTCACCAGTGTCATCGAAACAACATATATTCCTCAGGACAACCAACAGATTAATCCATGACGTATACGCTTTTGTTTGCATCGTCGTTTGTGCTAATCCGAACAAGGACTTACAAGAAATCAAGATTAAAACACTCCTGTCTGGCATATTCGACAAAACTGCAGCCATCTTTCACCACTTCAATGCCAAAGTACACTTTTCATTACGTCACACAAAAGTGCCCCGATAACGTTTACCTATATGACGTATTCATCAACAAACATACCTGCCTGTGTGATGAGACGCAAAAAGTGTATGAGCCACGTCATCGCCTTGGTTTTTTCAATCCTGATTTCAGAATTTGTTCGGATTACAACAGACGACGCAAATCAACGAAATCGTATATACGCAATGGCTAAAATTAATGGACTGGTTGTATTTTGGAAATATATGTGATTTATAGGACACATAAACCGCAAATAGACTGGTCAGTAAAGTTTATTACTCATCTTCGTCATGACTGACGATAGCGCTGTTAAACTACACGAAGCGTATAATTGTCAGTTATTTCAGTATTAGGTGGTGCATGCCATGTTATTCCGTTAAGACTCGCACTTTGCTAAGATAATTTGATAAACCCAAAGTAGTTATTATTAACATGTTAGGTCCTAGTAACATATTATTATACTGACGGTACAGCAAGCTATAGGTTCGGCATGAAGCCAGTCTGTTTGAGATGGCTTTGTATTACATCCTATGAGTTTACTGGGTTTTCCCCGTATTATTTTTTGTTGACAGTGCACGTGGGTGGTTCCCTTTACACAGGCATTAGACTGGCACGCGGTCATATGTGTGAAATAAGTCCGGCCGAAAAAAAACCCCAATCAAACAAACAAAAGCTACGTTGCCAAACATTTGTAGTGGGTGCTTAATTTCTTAACACTACACTGAAACCACGCTGTAAACGTTATTGAATTAACTTAAGGTGTGATTTTAGAGCTCTTGCTTGCATGCTTTGCTTTCCGCCTGCGTAGTCTTGTGTGTTATCCAAACCTTCACTTGCGAATCAGGCCATCCCTGACATAGTTACCCTGTACCCATGCTTCCTTCTCGGCTGACAACCAGCTAGTAAAGTATAAATCCCATAGTCTGTTGGTGACAAAGGAAAGGGTGGTCGTTAAATCTCAACCTACAACAGAAATGGCTACCTTGCAGAGCTGATATGTTGAATAAATGAAGGCAGAAAAATTTGCTTGCCTCCGCCGGGATATGTTGTCTACAATGGTAAATTACCATTTTGCCAGTATTTAATATTGATTTTTCGCAAAGCAGTTTTTACAAAGGCGATGCTATTATCAAAGCGAAACTTTGTCAGTTCGCCCAATTACCGAAGTTTGTGTGGCTCCTCCCCAATGACGATTCTGTTCTTTCGGTAAACCAAACTTCTCCAAAACCATATCTAAATAGCAGGGTGTTTTTCTTTCCGTTGCCCACATTTTTTGCTTCTTTCGTTTAAATAAAATAGCGCGTGATAGTTTTTTTTCTTGGATGTCGTGAGTTTTCAAGGGAGGTAACTCGTAGCCTCTACTTAAACCAGGTTGCTGCAGTGTTATACATAGTTGTGAATACCTACAACATTCGGATAAGGCCACCAAATTTGGCGATTTTTTCTCCAGTTCTTCTCTTTCAAAACTTCTTAATCCTATGTTTGTTAAAATTGAATAACACATTGTCCTTCTTAAAGCCTTGTGTACTACTCTTTCACTAGTGCATGTAAGAAGTCAGGATCGTTCCGCCGTAAGCTGTAGTAAGTCGGTTGGTTAAAACGCTGGCCCTACCAACCAGAGATCCGAGGTCGAATCCTGGTGGAGGCAAGAAACCTCTACAATATAAAAAAATATATATTTACGTTTAGAAGGTGAGTATATAGTTGAACCAAAAACGATTTTGGCTATTCTTGACAAAATAAAAAAGAGCAGAATTTTATTGGGTGTGGATGGAATAGCAAACATGAAATAAAGTAAAGCCAATAAGCCAATATTAACGGATCTGAAATATGGGAATACCGGATATTTAAGTTTATAGAACGCAGTCAATATATCTCTGAAATATGCGAATACCGGACATTTAAGTCTATAGAACGCAGTCAATATATCTCTGAAATATGGGAATACCGGACATTTAAGTCTATAGAACGCAGTCAATATCTCTCTTAAATATGTGAATACCGGACATTTAAGCCTATAGAACGCTGTCAATATCTCTATGAAATATGGGGATACCGGACATTTAAGTCTATAGAACGCAGTCAATATCTCTCTTAAATATGTGAATACCGGACATTTAAGTCTATATAAAGCAGTCAATATCTCTATGAAATAATGGGATACCAGACATTTGATTCTGGAGAACACCTTCAATATCTACTCTGTGGGCATTTTCTCAAATGCTTAAGGCAAAGTATGTTTTCAACAAAACTCTAGAATTTTTAACTTTCTTGGCGCCGCCGCATTTGTATAACCTGCCTTTGCATTGAATTCCATAAGGGGCTTTTAAAAAGTGGAGGTGCATATAACATGGAAAGACTTCTAATGGTATGGATAACAACTCCATAGCTTATTGGATACTACGTTTCTATCTAATTCCATAGTTATATATATATATGTACTTTCGACTACTGAAAGCAACTTAAAGAATTTAATACAAAGGCGGGTAATACGAATGTAGTGGAGCCAAAATAATTGATCGTTCATACTTGAAAACGATCTCTGGAATGAGATAGAAATTTAGTAACCAAAAGTCTTACTATGTCATATTGGCATTGAATATTGATGACAAGTGAATAGTATATAATTTTTATTTAAATGTCATAAATGTCAGCGACATTGTTGTTTCTTTAACAGAGATTGTTAACTGCAATCCTTGATATAAATGTTGAAGACTGCCACTTAAATTTCGTTATCTCCTCTACTTCACCATATTGAGAAGATACTGCTTCAAATAGTTACCATACGAGACAAGTGGAAGCCTGACACGGACCTCTATTCCTCTCCTTGCTAAGCTTGGGCCACATTTCTGGTCAAACAAGGAGGGTTATATTTCCTCAATCGAGAAATTAACACAAAAAGTAATCAACTGATGACAAGCCAACACCAGACATTTTGTCTGATTTCTACATTTCATCAGTACAAAGGACACCTACGAAAATATACAGGTCAAGTAAAGCTAGCGAAAAACTACCATGAAGATCAAATAAAGTAACACCGCATTGACTTGGGGTAGGCAGCAAATTCAAGCATTCCGCAACCAATTATCTCAACCAAAATAAGCCAAACGTAGAGAAAATGGTACATTGAAACTGAATTGGCCTAGTGAGATCTCAAGATATTTCACAATTGGAAAAAATTAATAGTGGAAAAGTTTGCAACGGTCAAGTTGGCATACATAGACAAATAACTGTGATGAATAATTTTTGTGTCTTTTAGAAAGCGAAGTTTAACAGTATTTTATTTTAGGATAACACTTTCTTAGTTTGAATAACTGTGATTTCAGTTCATGGTACAATATTAGAAATAATGGTTTCTTGAGGGATTCTTTAGAAAACAAGATGATTCTATATGGAAATGTTTCTACAAAAACTGTTCTTTGATATAAGAAAAAAGGGAGACATCTTTGAACAGTTTTTGCGAGGGTTCCATGCAGAAGAAACTTTACGGTTTCTAATAGATCCATATTTTTCTAAGACTGTAGTTACATTCAACACAAGCAAATCCGTATTTTTCCGATATAATCTGAATAAATAGAGGTAAGATATAACGTGTTGAAAGCAAAATGGTTACATGCTAATAGCTCGCTGGTCAATATAAGGAGAAATTTCTGTAATACATCTGGTTTAAGTCGATGACGTGGTAGAATCCCGACTGCCGCAGATATGTTAAACAAATAGCAAATGGAACAGAACGGTTAATACCATCAACATTTCTCTATCGGCCGTGGCAAAAGGGTCCCACAAGTCGCTTTGGTAGAACAAACTGTTCTTTCTTGCTTGTTCTTGGCCTTTATGTATCTGCGTTGAACATAATCTAAACCAATATTCTAATGATATACTTAAGCGCAGTAAAGATCACCTTTCTTCTCTTCCCAACTTTCAGCGCCTACATTGGTGGGCATGGGCCCTCGTCTTCTAGCTACCCGTCCAGGTCGGAACATTGCAATCTCGGAACATCCAACTCGGAACAAAATTCTCGGAACATCCAACTCGGAACATCCAACTCGGAACAAAATTCGGAACATCCAGCTCGGAACAATTAAACTATAAGCATTACGTCTATAAACCTGAGCGAATGCATCGGCTTTAAATTTGGTCACCAAAGATTTGTGAATGTATCACTTAAATCTATTTAGATAATTCAACGTATGCTTTTCTTTGCGAAAGAATGTTTGAAATATTGTCCTGTTCGCTTTGTATATTATATTTTGTGTCAATTTAATGTTATATGTATGTCTATGTCCTGTGTCCCTGTACACACAGCTAGTTGAGTGGACACGGTTCCTGTACACACAGCTAGTTGAGTGGACACGGTTCCCGTACACACAGCTAGTTGAGTGGACACGGTTCCCGTACACACAGCTAGTTGAGTGGACACGGTTCCCGTACACACAACTAGTTGAGTGGACACGGTTCCCGTACACACAGCTAGTTGAGTGGACACGGTTCCCGTACAGACAGCTAGTTGAGTGGACACGGTTCCCAAACACGGGGAATTTTAAAGAAAACATCTCCAGCCACATAAGAAAAATTAGTGTTATAAACAAACGTCTATTTTATAAAATTATTTGGCGTTTTTGGTCATTTATGCCATTATAAAATAAACTGAATCATAATATAAAATTATATTCAGTTAGAATCTTGAAGTCCTCTCTTTTCGAAATGTACGTTTTGTTAATATCATTATTCTTTGCAAATAAGTACAACCGCCAGGCGAATATAAGGGTTGCAATTTTTAGTCCTTAATGGTTTATTAAAGAAAAATCACCAGATTTAAGCACAGATGTAACGTTAGTAATTTTCCACTATTTGGGTAATATTAATTATTTAAGGTACAACGCAAACAAAGACGCTAAAAATAAGTAGCTTCATTAAATCCCGCCTTAATATTCCGCCACGGCCGACTGTTTTAGAAGAATATAACATTATCACGTCATACCCATTCAACTTACTTATCTTGAACATATGTTGTTGGATTTGTTTTAAATTACAAATATTGTAACATTATCACGTCATACCCATTCAATTTACTTATCTTGAACATATGTTGTTGGATTTGTTTCCAGTTACAAATATTGTAACATTATCACGTTATACCCATTCAATTTACTTATCTTGAACTTATGTTGTTGGATTTGTTTCAAATTACAAATATTGTAACATTATCACCTCATACCCATTCAACTTGCTTATCTTGAACATATGTTGTTGGATCTGTTTCCAATTACAAATATTGTAACATTATCACGACACACCCATTCAACTTGCTTATCTTGAACTTATGTTGTTGGATTTGTTTCAAATTACAAATATTGTAACATTATCACGACATACCCATTCAACTTACTTATCTTGAACATATGTTGTTGGATTTGTTTCCAATTACAAATATTGTAACATTATCACGTCATACCCATTCAACTTACTTATCTTCATACCGCCATCTTGTTCTAATCCTGAATATCCATCAGGAAGAGAGAAAGAAATAACTCGCTTAAATTCGGAGACGAAAATCCACTATATTGAATATAATTGTATTCTTCAAATTTGTTGGAAGTTTAAAACTTAGTTTCTTAAAAACTTTGTGTCATTGGCTCTATTATATAGAGGAATTTTAATCAAAATATTTCGGTTTTATTTTTACAGATGATGCAGAACAATAGGCAGGTGGTGTGGTTGTTACAGCAAGTCCGTCGTACATAATTTACTACTGGTATATGATACTGTATGAAAACAAATTCATACAGTTGAGTCTTCAAACAATTTTGTGGACTGTACTGTTGAGAAATGACACACATAACAGGTAGATGTGAAATACAACTGTCGTTAAAAATATTTTACTCTATATGTCTTAATTATTTGACAAAACTTATTGTGAAATTGTTTTTGTTAAATATTTATTGCAAAATGGCTAAAGATAGAAAAGCCACATGGCATGGGGAACCGGAGTTACCAAGTCCGTAACCAAATCACGCGATAATAAACGAAATATATACACACAACCCATGATTACAGGCTTTCTATTCAGGCTCATTCTATTTCTTTTGTTATCTTGGTATGCCTGTGTTCTTAAAGGAAGCGCTCTTGGGACCGAATTTATTATCCCTTGAGTATGCCTAAGATGATATTTCGTGCTCCGCCAGTGAGGACCTTAGACGCTCCCAATTATTAAGGTATAAAACAACTGCCAACAAACGCCGGATTCTGGAGAAGAGCAACTTTTATTGTGCTCACATTAACAACAGGTTTACATTCAACAAGGCCGCAATAAAGAGAAGAGTTAACTACAAGGGGGATAATTCTGATTGATATAACAGTTGAAATTTAACTGTATACTAATAGCTGCAGGCAATTAGGAATACTGGCGCTCAGCTGAGTCGACTCCGGAATCCGTGTTCCAAAACCGAGGTTATAAGCTCCAAACCATACTCAAGACCGTACTCAGAGCTGAGACTGAAAAGTTGTTTTAATAATTAAAAGGCTGCAAATGAATTATAACATACCTTTTTTTGATTCAATTTTGAAAATAAGACGTTTATAATGATTAAAACATTTTATCAGAGCCAAAAACAATCGCCTCGATGCAGCCGACGAAATCAGCGTAGTGCATTTTTACCGTCACTGACAGAAGAGCTCCACAACAGCGTTCTCAAGAGTTGGAATGTGCAATGATTTTGTATTCGGCTCAAAACATATTATAACCACCGAATAGGAGCACAACTCAGGGGAGCACGAACTCGTGAGTTTGGGCACAAACTCGGACTTCACTAAATCCAAGTTTTTATAACCTCGGCCTCTGGGGTTGTACGCTAAGTTTGTACCCAATAAGGACGGGTGTACCATAAAAATTTTGTTCACAATGAACCCACTTCCACCGGAACTGATACGAAAATGTAAGAGAGTAAAAATAGTAAGTTACAACTTGATGAAAACATGTCAATAGGGTGTATATGCCATGAGCGTTCACAACTGCTACGCAACGTCTCCTCTTTGGCTGAATTGAATGATGCGTCTGAACACAGCTTGGAGGATGCGTCACCTTAATTGAAGCAACATGACACCACGTTCCTGCAAATTCTGTGGAGGGTTCCTTACTTGACGGAGTCTTCTGTCCAATACATCCCATACATGTTCTATGGGATTAAGGTTGGGAGTCCGTGAGGGCCACTCCATAACATTGATGCCAGCCTTCCTAAGAAAACTCCGCGTTAAATTGGCGTTAAATTGGCGTTAAATGGGCCGTATGAGGTCTGGCATTTTCGGGTTGGAATGTCAGACCTGGGCCATGAGCTGCCATGAATGGCAAAAGCTCTGAAATAAGCACTTGATCTCTGTATCATGCAGCAGTTAGGTTTCCTTAAACGACCATCGCAATGGTCCTTGACAACGCGTTTACCTCTAATAATAATAATAATATTTCTTGTATTAAGTTTCAAGAAAATATTTAGAAATTTATGAATGTGAAGTATATTGTTTGACTTAGTATAGTAAGGAAGGGTTGTACGTTATCAAGTGCTAATTGTTTTGTACGTTATCAGTAGTGAGGTGCCGATTTCATTCTTCAGTAATATTTATCTAGCAATAATTTGATGTGTGCGTTATCATTTAATGAGGTGCCGATTTGATCCCGGGCTACTGATAAAGAAGGAGTTGTACCTTATTCGGTACTAAGGAGCGGGGGTTGGCCCCTTAGTAAGTGCTTAGTAAGAGCTGAGCGTTATTATGTACTAAGAGACGGTGGGCATGCGCCCTCTACTTGATGTCACCGGTTGTGTGGCGAGCTGGCGCCCGCTACGTGACGTCACCTGTTGTACGTGATGGCCGTGGTTCCTGGAGAAAGAGGATGCAAGTCTTAAGTACTAGTATGGATAATGGTTGAATGGGAGTCTGCCGTTTAAAAAACGTGCTGATGGAAGCCATTTAAATTACTAACAAACGAAACAACATCGAACTATAGAAATATCTGTTTATTATAGCTTACGTAAATAATTAATTAGCATGTTATGTAAAATCTTTCTGTAAAAGTAACTGCGTAAATGACTATGAAAAAAATAGACAGTTTTCTGTTAAATTAGTGACAAAAGTATTTGTTATATATATTTCACAGGAAAAACCATTTAAATATTATGAATTTACATTTTCGTATTATTAGAACATTTGGGTAAATAAAATTAAAACATTAAAACCCATTAAAATATACCTCTATAATTGATTGTAATAAATACAAAAACATACAGTACAATGTAACTAAACACATATTTAATTGTGGTGAACACGTGAATATACACTTCCTTTATAATAAAACATATATTCAACAGGCAGTACATATGTTATATTTGTTGATTTGAGATCATTTGGCAATTTATTTCCTTCAAAACGGACTTATTTTAACACGTGTACACATATAACTAAACACATATTTGATTGTGGCGAACACATAAATATACAACTATTAGAACTGAACGCCTATATTGATTGTAGCGAACACATAAATATACAACTTTGAGTACTCTATAACTGAACGCCTATATTTGATTGTGGCGAACACATATATATACAACTATTAGTACTCCGTAACGGAACGCCTATATTTGATTGTGATGAACACATACATATACAACTATTAGTACTCCGTAACTGAACGCCTATATTTGATTGTGGCGAACACATAAATATACATCTATTAGTACTCTGTAACTGAACGCCTATATTTGATTGTGATGAATACATAAATATACAACTAATTTGTTCTTCAGCAACAGTATTTAATTGTGGAATATACATTTCCTTTGTAACTAAACACATTTGTTTGACACACAGTACATATGTCATATTTGTTGATTTGAGCTTATTTGGCAATTTATTCCTTTCGAAAAGAACTTATTTTAACACTTGTTCACTTCTTTATCGATACGGTGCAAACTTTACATTCAAGTATAAAATAAAACGAAAGACTCAAAAATATACATATTAACCGTTCATTTCGGCTATGTAAATAGTTAAAAAAATTATATTCTGTTTAAATAACTGCGTATAACCGTAGTTACCGTCCCCTGTTAAAATAGTGAAAAAATATTCTGTGTATATAACAGAAAAATAATACAATATTTGGCTCTAGAGTCATAATAAGTTAAGGTACAACGTTAACATATTATCGGAGAGCTAATTGGTTGTGTGACTTGCGCTTCTAGTTAAAGTCAACGAGGTTTCTGGTTGGTTAAACGAGCGGGAAGTAGCCTTAATAGCACCTTTGTTAAGTTAATATTTGTCGACATTCGTCAGTTCACAACCAAGGCTCCGTCCTGAAAATGAAACATAAAGTGTAACTTCATAACAGGCTTTCATTGTAAGAACAATACCAGAAAATGCCTGGTCACATGTGACCAGAAAATAACCTGGTTGTGAGGGACCCCAAACAAATTGTTGAAATTTTGAGCAGCTTTTTCCGGTCAAACTTACTGTCGACCCCAAAAAGCTGGTCGAATCCGACGAGCTTTTTCTGGTCGACTGTTGTTTTTTTTCTGGTAGAAGCGACTACAACAAGCTTTTGTCTGCACTTTAACATCATCTTTTCTTAAACGTTGTTTAGTAACATACGGTTCGAACTTAC
>JARFOD010159366.1:0-12075 GCA_031763545.1 Mopalia muscosa | reverse complement strand
CAAAATACCCCCCCCCCCTACCCCCCCCCCCCATCCTTACAATCCCAGTTAAGACATCCTATATTATAGTTGTTCAGTCTGTCAAATTAGCCCTCAATCATTCCTATCTCATCCACACAGCTCTGTACCCACGATAATCTCTCGCCATCCAATCTTGTGTGTTAGTCTATAGTAGACAGCTTCCTTAATCCACATCGTGCCCCACTCAGGCTATCGTCATGTCTGCCTTCTAGATTGTGGACTGAATCCGGACTTATCTATTTATAGTGTGATTAACAGCAGTTCATTTTGAGAGGTCTATGGTGGCTGAAACATACTTCTTGCAGTTGGATGTCCGCTGCTTTGATCCCTGACCAGACCAGGGAAATTAAAAAAAAAAAGTTATTTTACTTTATATGCAGCTTAAAACCGAACTGGTTTGATTGTTAGCATTTGTTAAAATTCTATCATTCTGGTAAACGGATGGTGCCCCTAGAACAAATCTGGGGTAAGGGACAGCATGCACCCGATGTACGGTACCTGACTGTGTTGATTTCACAGTGTGATTATTGGCTATTCGTACCATTGTATGTTTCCTGTGATTGTTTAACCTATTCGGCTAGTATTCCTTTATTTGAGGCATGTAACACTTATATAAGTACTGGATAAAACTTGCACAAAATCAAACCTTATTCTACAAAGACTTTGCTTGAATGTTTAAAAAAAGCTTTTCTGTGGCACAGACCTTTGGACCAAGCTCCCAGATGAGTGTGTCTGTGGTGTAGTACTGATTGATTAGAGATTACTGTCAACGGTTTTCAAGAAGCTCCCAAATATGCTCCAGTGATATATGTGTTGTAGGCCTGATAAGTCCATAGAAGTGAATAGAATCTGATCAGGTTACAAAGCACATCGATTGGTTTAAGATTATTGACACCTAATATCGTGTTGTAAAAGTAACAGAGTAAGTTGAACTCATTTCGTTTCTCGATCTTACTATTATGGAATAACTACTGTGGCTCGAGTGACAAAGTTTTGAATAAAATAACCAAACCGTGATAACCCGATTGAATATATACATTGCATTAAAACAATTAATGGTGTTTTCGGCCGCTTTCAGTGTTACTTATGATTTCGTTTCAACTTAAAAATAAAGATAACAATCTTGAAAAAGTTTGAAAATATTGATTCAGTTCTTTGCAACTTTACAGCTGGTTGGATTTTGCACGATTTCAAGCGGTTCATTTTTTGTTCATTTTTTTTTTCAGTTCTGTTTTTTTTTCAAAACCCTTCCCGTGAAATTCGGCAGGCTCATTTGTGACATAATAATCTAGGAAAGGATTTCTCAAATCTGTTTTACTCGGCTTACTGTTTAAATTATTCGGCTTTTAAAGCAGAAAGTCAAATTTTCATAATTAGTTTCAGGAAATGTGCTATGAAGAGAGAACAAGGTTGAAAAAAGTATTGACACATCCTTTTTTAGATTATTATGTCACTAATAGGAATTCTGAATTTCACGAGCGTAGTGAAGTGAAATAAATCGTGCAAAAGCCATCCAGCTGCACACTTGCAAGTACTGAATCTACACTTTTAAGTTTAAAATTAAATAATTTATATCTAGAATTACAATATAAGTTTTTCATAAAATACAAGACAAAAAAAAAATGTCCTTATCAACAAATAAAATTGATGGACAATTTTGGCATCGAAGGGGTTGTCCATGCTAAAGCCTTTCATTAAACCCAAATCAGCTTTGTTTGACAGGATCAACAAAGGCTGTGGGAATGATCATGTTAAACATGGGAATTTGTAGTATTTGTACAAATAATTTATACTTATATAGCTTTAACCAGGTGTTCAACGTGTCCTCAATATAATACATGTGAATTTTCTCCAACAGAAAGTTATGGAAAGTTCAATTAAAGTATAAAATATAAATGTGCGCCTTATGCAAATGTTCCTAACACAATTTCCATGAATTCCCTGGTATTTTATATCTTCTGGAAATTTTGTCAGACGGAAATAATTGGCTGCCTTTTAACCAATTTGGAATCGCCAAACTGTATTTGTCTAATTTTGTTAGGGACTCGCTGGTAAACGACTAGAATAATAGATCTGTGTTCTGATGGGAATAGTCTGTATCCAGGTCCATTCCTGGAGGATCCATATAGCCGAATTTTTGTCGCATCTTTCACTTTAAATTTACAATCGTTGCCTTACTATACATCCTGTAATTGTGATCTGTCTTGTCATTGGTCGTTTCCAGTCACGTGGGTGTTGGCACGTGGATAATATGAGAAAAATAACCCAATGAAGCAAAGACAGGTTAAAATGTTCCACAGACAATGAATTTAGTCATCAAATATTGTCCATATATTTAAGTTTTTTGGGCTGTTTACAAATAAGCATTTGTCTACAATTAGGTAGACGCCGGTCAGTAGTTTGGTGGACACCGGTCTGCAGTTGGGTAGGCAACGGGTAGCGGTACGGTGGACACCGGTCCGCATTTTGGTAGACACTGGTCTGCAGTTTGGTAGACACTGGTCTGCAGTTTGTTAGACACTGTTCTGCAGTTTGGCAGATACTTGTCTCCAGTTCGGCAGAAACCGGTCTGCAGTTTGGTAGACACTGGTCAGCGGTTTGGCAGATACCTGTCTGCAGTTTGGCAGATACCTGTCTGCAGTTTGGCAGAAACCGGACTGCATTTTAGTACAGACCGGTCTGCATTTGGGTAGACGCCGGTCAGCAGTTTTGTAGACACCGGTCTGCAGAAATCCAGAAATCTTTGTGCTTACACTGGACTTTCTTCACGAAAATATTTTGTTGTCGTGGGAAGTAGCTACATTACTCTTTCTCCTTATTTTACTTGGATGTCAGATAAACTGATTTCCCGTCCAGACTCTCTTGTTAAGTAAAGGTAAGTAGTTTCGACTATAATTTGCCTTATAATTACATAATGTTCTGCCTAGACAGCATTACTTATCTGAGATGCAATCAATGATGATTCTGAAGAATATTCCTGTCTGTGGAGAACCAAATAACAATTACTTTATTATTGACTAATCATTTTTTGTCAAGAAGTTTTCTAATAATAAATATTGCTGAAAGTCTCCAGCTCTGACTAATTAATAAGCTTTCATTCAGCCAATCAATCGGCTATTAAACTTATCTGTGTTTATAGTTATAAAAATCGTTAAAAGATCTTGTGTTCGAAACCATCAGCATCTTACTGCTAAATTAATAGAGTTGTCATAATCTTATAATCCACACACTATATCGAACTGAGTTTCGTCCAAAATCCTCAGAGTTCTACAACTAGATAAATGGAGTTTTCTTAATCTTATAATCCACAGACTATATGGAATTGATTTCTGTCCAAAATTCTGTGTCTCACAGTTAATTAATAGAGTGTTCTTACCATGCGATAATTCGCAGACTTTATCGAATTGATTCCCTCTAGAAGATAGTATACTGGCTCACACGTTCGGTCAAAGTAGTCCGTGGCTATAAGCTAATACTTTTGAGACGGTCTTATAAGGGCCTGTTCTTTCACTAATATCTCTATGACGACCTTACCACTTCTTTGATTCATTGCTATTTTTAAAACCTATGTATGGATTTTTTTCTCACTGAATAGCATTACTGACGATAAGCCTGTGCTGGTGTTACATTAACGGATTTTGTAAGCCTCATTTTCCATATCGCCAACCGCTCTCAACTTATTCCTAAGTCAACTTTTTTAAGGCAAAACAAGCTCTGAATGTAGAATGTTTGTCATATTCCTGGAGTATTTATTTCTTCTGTTTACTTTCGCGTTTTCGCATCCACAGCTTGGATTTAGATTGTCACAAAGAGTTATGTGTGTTTAATGTGCCTAAGTATATTCTAACTATATTCTGTTTTGAAAGCTAAAACACGTTGATGTTAACATTCCTGAGAAGAATCCTTCTGACTAAAGTAAGAATGCTCAGAACAGTCACGTGGTCCTGGGACTGAAGGATCATGAGTTTACTAACAGAGCAAACTCTTCACATTTGATGATTGTGTTAATTTGACTGTTATCGTTGGATATTCAAATAAGTGATAAATATTATTACCGTAGAGAAGGAAATGGATGAAACCATATCCTTGGGTATCAATTGTTTCTAGTTTCTTGCGGGGTTTCGGCCGATTACCGGCTTCACAATGACGTTATGTACATGTTATCAACCCATATAATTATGTTTTACGAACAGTGGTTAAAACAGATGTTGCTGGATTCAATTCCATTAGAGCTTGACACCCGACATTATACATAAAATATTAAATATTGTGTTAATTCATCATAAACGATGTATTGACTTCCGGTTGGCCGCGTTGAGTATCATTAAGTAGGAATAAATGGTGATGTTAATAAATGAATTGAATTTAATAGCCGTTTGAACGAGAATATAACACACATTGAATAAATGAAGCATTCCAAAATAGACACCTATATAAGTTGTAATGCAATATTACCTTCTTAGGGTTTAAGGGTTTGTGTGGTAAAGAATTATGTTTAGCTCTTCGATGGATGCTCAGGATAATGACAGACAGTGTTCCGTAATTTCCATAAAAGCTGTTTAAATAATTTTTATTTATAAAACTTATTGCAAGGAAAATGTTCATTAAATACTACCAAATCATCATGCTATATGTGTTTTGTTTGGTGTAAGTGGAAACGAATTTGTTTTCTGTCTTCTTAATTGTTTTTATGTTACTTAGGTGTAAAACAAATCCTGAACTTAGCGGCTCTAAGCGCTTTGATGATTTTGGTGTCACAATATATATTTAATTCAAAATATAAACAATAATAAACCTTAATTTCAATTTGTGTTTTTCAAAAAGAAACAAAACGTAAAGTGAAAGTAATGTTTACTTCTGTGTGTTTATAGTGCCCACTTCCCTTTATGCCCTAAGCACCCTATTTTGCTTTCTGCTTAATCCAAGCCTGCCCATCAGCTTATTCAAAACAGAACGTGTCAAGTGTTCAAACTTAATCTGTATATATTCAGTTGGCAACCTATATGCTAGTAAAATGATTATGTTTGAGAAATTTCATTATCTTACCGCCTTGCTGCCAGGATTACTTCAGTGCTTATCTTGAGTACTTGAACCAAATCTGTACAGACTAATATAATTGGCTTCGTCTTAGCCCATTTGACTATGACCAGAAAACTGTAGCAGTTCCTTTCGGAAAGCTTTGTGCTACACACTCTGCAAGTTCTTCAGGAAAAAATAATGTTGTCGGGAGAAGTAGCAACATTTCTCTTTCTCTTTGTTTTACTTGAAGGTCAGACAAAATAATTTCCTGTCCACACTCTCTGATAAAGCACAGGTAAGTAGTTTCGGCTATAATTTGCCTCAGAATTACAAAATGTCAATGGTACCTGGCCTAGACAGCATTACTTATCTTAGATGCAGTCAATGCTGATTCTGGGGACGTTTTCGTAATCTTATAATCCACAGACTATATCGAATTGATTTCTGTCCAAAATTCTGTGCCTCACAGTTAATTAATAGAGTGTTCTTTTCATCCGATAATCCGCAGACCGTATCGAATTGATTCCCTCTAGAAGATAGTATACTGGCTCACACGTTCGGTCAAAGTAGTCCGTGGCTATAAGCTAATACTTTTGAGACGGTCTTATAAGGGCCTGTTCTTTCACTAATATCTCTATGACGACCTTACCACTTCTTTGATTCATTGCTATTTTTAAAACCTATGTATGGATTTTTTTCTCACTGAATAGCATTACTGACGATAAGCCTGTGCTGGTGTTACATTAACGGATTTTGTAAGCCTCATTTTCCATATCGCCAACCGCTCTCAACTTATTCCTAAGTCAACTTTTTTAAGACAAAACAAGCTCTGAATGTAGAATGTTTGTCATATTCCTGGAGTATTTATTTCTTCTGTTTACCTTCGCGTTTTAGCATCCACAGCTTGGATTTAGATTGTCACAATGAGTTATGTGTGCTTTGATGTGCCGAAGTCTAGTTTTACTGCATTCTGTTATGAAAGCAACATGACGTTGATGTTGACATTCCTAAGAAGAATCCCTCTGCTTAGAACAGTAATTGGCACTGACGGATCATGAGTTTTCTAACAGAGCATAAACGTAAACTTGAATCTTAAACATATTCATATAAATGGTACATATTGTTATTGTAGAGAAGGAAATTGATATAAACACACCCTTGAACATTGGCGCTACCATAGAAATATGATACTTTGATATCTAATGTCTCTCATAGTTTGTTGACAATGAACGTGGTTGTGGTTTCCACAACGGCTCGCAAACATGTAATGGAGAGAATCTTCAATAAAACAAAAGAAGGATGAGCAGTGAGAACTGTTAGTTGCCATCTCAGAAGAAAACCAGGACATCTGGTTGCCGTGGGCATTACTTATTGTCTTTCTACTGATGGCCGTTACGCCCCAGCCGTTTGTTTCAGCCCCGATCATTTGTTGTTTAGTGTCCTTCGGCTGATGGTTGTTACGTCTTCGATCCTTTGTATCAGCAATGATCATTGCTTGTTTAATATTATCCAGAGGATGACCGTTACTCCCCCAGCAAATTTTGTCCAATGTCCTTTAGTTGTCTTTCTCGCCACGTCATCTGCAAATATACATATAGGTAAAACGGACATCGTTTCTTGTGTTCAATTATGCTGTCTAATTTTCTCACCGAGCTATATCCATTTTATACTTGGATCTTAAAAAATGGGTAATACACAAACTACAGTCCACGCGGCCATGTCTAGGTTCTTTTATCATTCAGCAGAAGAGCTCCACAACTATTAACCAATCAAATATATTTCTTTTCAAAATAGGTTCCTACGTCACGAGACCTGTTAGAGTCGACTGTTTAAATCTTTGACAGTCCACCTATATAGGTCAATGGTCCACACCTGTTATAATCCATAACTCACAATAGTATGACGTCAGAACAGAGCTGGCCACGCCCAAAATGTCAGCCGCCAGTGGCCGTAGGAAGGTATATATCTTTAATATATCTCGGTTATTTAATTAAATCAAGAAACGATAAGTCGATGCCATCTTTAACTTTATTTAATGGTAACCTTTCACGGAATATAGGGGTCATTTCAGCAGGGAGTATGCTTTAATGAGCTTCACTTGTTTCGCGTTCCGTCATCTTCAAAGAGCTTTTTGAATCTACTAAAATAACAGATTATCCACCTCAGAGCTCCACGGCAAGTTTTACTATTATTAAGTTTTAAATGAAATTGTGTTTATGCTTTAAAAGTCTTTATAAATATTGACAAAACTTTGCTGACTGTTCAGCCGCTTATTTGTTAATGTGTCTGACCCTCTTTGGAAGCTATACTGTATTACTTTAAAAGAAATAGTAATTTTAGAAGAAGGATCCTCCGGGTGTGAACATTTATCAATCAATCCAACGTGGTTCTATTAGTCTAGTCCAAAGAACCTGTTGGTTAGATATACACCTAATCAATCATACGCCAAAATCAATACGACAGCAAACAGTTAGACGTCGAATTAACCATAGGACTAACTTTCGTATATGTCATTTTAGCCTCAGTTCCAGATCTATGATAGGATTAAGAAGAAAGCTTTATTAATGGCTGTTTAATTAAATCTATGCGCGTTTATTTTATTAAAGTTGAGGTTAGATGTGCTCCTTATCATTCATACGTCAAAATCGATATGACTACACAGTTTAAGACGAATCTGTAATGGAACTGACCATAAAACTAACTTTACTCTGTAGCTATCTCTATACATTTGAAGCTGAGTTACAAATATATGATAAGAGTAATCATTAAGCTTAAGTAAAACCAACACACACGTTTATTGTAATTAAGCATAGTTGCCATTCCGATAAAGGATAATAAACACCTCAGTGATTAGTGTTTGGGCTTATTATTGGTCAGGAGTAGGAAGGAAAGAATCACTAGGGTATATATTCAGAAGTAAAACAATGTAACTCAGCCGCAACGCAAAGTTATTCCAAGTGTAGCTAAATAAATTATTTTCACCCATTTACTTTATTAACTCACTTACCATTAAGACCAGATCTGTCAGCGTCAATCGTTTTGTTCTTTTGTTCATTACCAGGTCATTGTGTCTGGAGCCAAGAGGTTTGTTGAATGCCACTTGGGTATTGGCGGGCTGCCGTCTCTCCACTCTAGTCCTCTCCCAATTATATATGTTTTACCATTTCTGTTTACCACTTCAGATGATAATTTTAAAATTTGCTGCTTAGTGCATTCATTCGTTTGCTTACCTGGTGCTGATACACTTTAAGCTTCTAAGTCGTGTTGAACGTAAGATCCAAAATTGTATTAACTTATACTTTATTCATACGAGCATAGGCTTAATTTCCACACCCCCTTCCATAAAGGATAAAGACATGTGTAAGCAATAAATATCAGACCTTCAATATGTTGGTAACTTTTGTCGAGACTTCAACGGTCTTGAATCTGTTTCTAGACTGCTGCAATTAACAAGGATTCAGACGCTAGGTACACACACAAAAAGGGCTTCTTAGCAGTTAAATAAAACCTGATCATATAAAGATTGACGACTTTTACCAGGGCTTCGAACAAAACAAAAGAAGAAATAATAAAAAAGTAAATAAGATCAGTATTTTTTTGCACATTTGATTGCATAAAATCGGACAAAAAGTTATTTCCCTGACATGTCTCAACATTAATTACACCACATAACTTTTTTCTGATTCCGGTTTGCATGACAGAAAAGTTGCACTGGGCAAAGATACTTCCGGTGAACACTCATTCGAAATGGTAAATCCTCGAGGAAGGTATTTGTAACGTTGTTTCTGCGGCGAGCTGGGCTGTACTCTGATTTGCACTTCCGAGTTCTTTCTAAAATAGCAAAAACAAAAAACAAGGTATTAAAAACGGTACATAAATCAATTGAGGCTAGTTTCGCGCGGGGTTTCGGCCCATTACCGGTTTTACAATGCTGTCATGTAAATGTTATCAACCCATATAATTATGTTTTAGGATAGGGTAAGAAAGCAGAAGTAGCTAGATTCAATTCCATTAGAGCTTGACATGTTCATAATTAAAAACGAGGTATACATCAAATCTTAATATTGTATTAAATATTTAAAATGACTGACGTATTTACTCAATAAAAGTCGTATTGAATATCATTGAGCAGAAATAAATTGGCTATGATTGATGACGAAAATTGAACTAAACGTTTAAAGTTGTTTGTATGAGAACATAACACACAGTCAATAATTCAAGTATTCCAGAATAGACTTAAGAGACACTTATATAAATTGTAAGGCGATATTACCTTCTTTTGGGCTCAATCAAATCGTCATGCTGTATGTGTTCTGTAGAGAAGCACCTTGTTTGTTTTGTTTGATCGAGGTTCAACAGCAGTTATTTCACGTGTATGACGGCGCACAGGTCAAATGACAGAAGGAAACCACCCTCGACACCACTGGCAACAGGAGCAACACATGACATCCCAAAAAGATCGGCTTTATCTTGCCCCTTACTTCTGAGAGCACAAGGGCAGGATTAAGCTCTCTCTCAACCATCCACGCAACCCCATTGGGATCCACATATTGTTCAAATTGGTTTAATTTTCTCCTTGCTGGCCTTCAATGGCCTTCAAAGGGACTAGTTTTTCATAAAGGGGCATATTCACGGTATATTTAACTACATTGAAAGTCTTTATCGTATTGATATTATAACATTTATAGATCAGAGTAAGGTTATCATTGTACACCATCTCAAAATAAATTTCAAGTTAACAGATTTCATCCTCATTTGGAAGTTTCCTGTGCGTTTCCCACCAAAAGAGTTCATGCTGCCAGTAACAGAGCTGAAATCTGGAAATCCATTTACATTTACATTGCCTGAAAGTTGGCGACCATAGTCTAGTATAATTGAAAACCTAATGGAAATCATTGAACGACTACATTTTGTTCCGACTGCAATTTGTCTATTTACAACTAATCTGCATCTGATAACATCTGGTCCCCGACACATCTTCTTGTTAAGAATGTTACTGTTATAACACTCAATGAGATGTCCATTGACTGCAAGACAGGACTCTCATTACTGCATGAAATCTGTTTGACGGACTTCTTCTGATTGGAGTACAGACATGAAATGTAAGGGTGTTAAGACCTTGTAGCTACCGGCCGTTATTTTTAATCTTAGCAATGATGTCTTTTTTTTACAGTATACGTGAACTTTCCAACGTAACAAAACATTTAACATTTTTAGTTGTGTCCATGGAATACTATATGAATACACCAACGCTGTTTAAATGAAATATACTAAAACTGAAATCAATAAATCCATAGAGACGGAAATGATACATAAATCTGTCGGTTGTGATTTACATGTCCCTTGATCTATACTAAATCAGGTGAACAATATAAGTCTGATTTGCTTTTACTGGAATGGCGTCTACATTGAATCCCACATTGTCCTTTCGTATCATGTTATTTGTCCCAAGATTGCATTGGAGCTTGTCGATGTTTGCTGTCGGTGACGTCTGGGGTGATTTTCGCTGGTCTTGACTGATAAGTGCGCGAAATAGAACACAGTTAGAATTGAACCCAATTAGCACAGCGTTATTTATAGTGTTTTCACTTTGATAAAACTTCTCATGATTCGACAAATTAACATTGAAATATTATTCATCAAAATGCTTTGGCTGAGGTCCAAGGACTTCAATTAGCTCTTTGTTCATTTGGTTTAGGATTGGAATTACCCTGTGAGCTACTGACCGCACCGAAATAGTTTATACAGTCAGTCACAGATTCTAAATCTGGAGACCCATTTACATCCCATCATTGACGAACAGACCAAGAGACTGATGTGATCGAGTTGATACTATAATAGAATATATCCTACGATAAAATTCTGCTCCGAGTAGAACCATTCCGTTTTACTGATATTACCTCATTTCTGTTCTGTCGACATTTTCAAGATGGTCACTCTATGTAACACAAATGATAATTCAAACTTCCAGAAAATCTTAATTTTATTGAGAAATCTAATTTAACTGACTCTTGCTCTGCACAAGAAATATGAACAATGACGAACAGTAGATATGGAACCTAACATAGTTAGTGGGGAGAGATTCACTTTGTGGTGATGCCTCTCGAGTCAACCAATAATACAATGTACGTTACGAGACCTGGTAGGAAAACAATACGCTATTATCTTATAGTATGACGTTTGAGATCCTAGGTTCTTTTTTGTCTGGTCATTGTGTCAGTGATATCGAGGGTGGTTTGTCTCCATCACCATCAAATGTGCGAAATATTGTAAAGTATGGCCTAAGACACCAATCAGAGAATCCATGAGCCCCTATCAAATTGGTTTTCTGTAATAATAATAGAGAAGAATTATCCTGTGAGAACTCCACTACATAATGATTCAGTCATTGGTGGATTTTCGGCCTAGAAACCGATTTACATTGCAAGCATTGATGCACCTAGCTGTATGATTCACTGACCTAATTTTGTAAGAAAGATTTTTTTCTACATTTGTAAGAATTGTTCTCCCACATATAGCAGCTTACCATTGTCACATCTTCTCCAGGTGGGGGTTGTTCTGGCCCTGAATGTTAAGTCGGTCCAGCTGTATTGCATTTGACGGACTACTGCTCTGATTGAAATCCAAAGTGAAATGAACTATCTGATGAATTGCTTTGGTGTAGGGCATGTCATTAACTGTCAGAAAACATCCTTTTCTGAAACAACTGTCCTGGTGCTCGAGCGACAAACTAACACGAGTCGTCATTGGAGATAGATTAAGAAGAGTTGTCATGGCGCTTGAGATATGGACTTACAAGAGTTGTCATGGTGTTCCAGAGATAGATTAAGAAGAGTTGTCAAGGCGCTTGAGATATACTCTTACAGGTGTTGTCATGGCCTTGGAGAGATAGACTAAGAAGAGTTGACATGGCGCTCCAGGGACACATTAGCCAGGTGTATTGTATATTTCCACTGATAAGTTTAATATAGTACAAGAGTAGTGTAACTCCGAAGAACGATAAACTCATTTTGAGTTCAAAATGAGTTTATCGTT
>JARFOD010159355.1:0-12076 GCA_031763545.1 Mopalia muscosa | reverse complement strand
CCGCCCCCCCCCCCCCCCCCCATTTAACAGAACACCTTTCCTTACTTATATATGATTGGATGTAAATAAACAATTTTGATAATTATGTAGCTCCCAGTAAGAAAAGCAGACTTACAAGCTCTTACTTCAACTTTATTCTCTTTATGACCATCTAACTCCCTAGTCATCTGACCGTCAAATCCTTTTTGTTCAAGTTCGTGAAATGCATGAGATTTCTGTTTATATAGCTTTTTTTTTCTTTTAAATGTATGTCTGCTTATTGTGTTTTATTCGCCCTCTATAAACTTTTCTAGAAATAACTGTACGGTCAATAAAGAAGTGCTCAATAATGATGTAATTGTGGATTAAGGTTCCAGCTGTGTCTGTTATATATTGAACAATATCAACAGAGGTGTTGTCCCCTAGTCAGTTAGCCTGTTATATATATATCCACCTTTTCGCTCCATTGTAGCATAAGAGGGAGACTGAGTGCAAATTGTACATGAACATTCTTTCTGTTCCCTTCAAAATGTCTTTGCTTCAAATGAACAATTTGCAAATGCTATAAATCAACGCAGCAGCTGCGAGTAACAAACCAACAATGATATACAATATGCCAAAGAACAAATGTAAGAAAGAACGAATGAATTAATGTAAGAATGAATGAACGCAAGAATAAACAAAGGAAAAAATTAACAATGAGTGGACGAACGAATGTAAGGATGAACGAATGTAAGAATTATATAGGCCTACATGTAATTAATGAATGGGCTGACGGACGGACGAAGCATGGACGCGAATTCTTACTAGCTTGGAACCAACAAGACAATAACATATTATAAACTAACTTATAAACTTGAAATAGTAAATGTACCTCTTCTCGACCTCGGACAGCTGAACGTAAATCATCTTTAATGGGCGTCCTCTCTGTTGCTTGTCTTTCCTTTGGCTGTATCCGTTTCTCGGACAGCTAAACACGGAATGGAGACAAGAGGATGCTTATGTAACCACGGCTTTTCATCTACAACCTCCCCCTCTCCCATTTTATGTTACTGCCGCTTGTCCATAAAGCAATGTTTTCCAAGAATGTCCAGAAGAAAATGAGGTAAATGTTCGTCTCGTCATTATGGGCGTTTCGAACCAGCCGAATTATCGTGAGAATTTATATGGTGAGTAAAACAGATTCTATTTTCGAATGGGTTTGAGTTGCTGTTGCTAATGTGTTTCGGTTGTTCAACAGTTCATTTGTAAAGTTACTTTATCACGAGCCAATCAAACTTTGTAAGTAAATTCAGACTAGAAACGCCAAATCTAGCATTTTCAATGGATATGTTTAAACGGCCTTGGTCAGCAAATTTACACTATCAGCGGCGGTCACCGAATTATTGGTGGGTATAACTGCGGCTGGCTTGGGCGCGTACACTTTATGTTTGAGTGTGTACACCAACTATAAACATACTAAACTCAGCTAAAAAAAGAAACTTCACACTCGTTTGGATGTCGATAAGTTGATCATACAAGAAAAGTGGTTTTAAATAATGATTTAATTCGATTTTGTACCCATTAAGGACGGTGTACCATAAACATCATGTTTATAATGTAACCAGTTCCACTGGAAATGCCAACGACAGTATTAGATTTGCAGGATGGAACGCTATAACTCTTGGGTTTATTATAGTAAGTGATTTGAGCTTCAAGGTAATTGTTTTCATGTATCATATCAGTTTTAAATTTTTTACAGATAATTCGTCCTTATACATTTTAAGCGGTTGACTATAATGGTATTTGTAAGCATAAGTATAGTACAGCATGCGATTTGGCATGAATAAAATAAACTCAGTCAAAAAAGAAACTTCACACTCGTGTGGATGTCGATAAGTTGAACATAAAAGAAAAATAGTTTTAAATAAGGATTAAATTCCATTATGTACCCATTAAGGACAGTGTACCATAAAAATCATGTTCATAATGTAACCAGTTCCACCGGAAATGCAACGGAAATGTAAGAGAGTAAAAATGGTAAGTTACAACTTGATGAAAGCATGTCAATAGCCCGTATGCCCTCCAGGAGCGTTCACAACTGCGACGCAACGTCTCCTCATGGATTGAATGATGCGTCTGAACACAGCTTGGGGTATGTGTCGCAATAATTGAACCAACATAGCACCAAGTTCCTGCAAATTATGTGGAGGGTTCCTGACTTGACAGAGTCTTCTGCTCAACACATCACATACATATCTATGGGATTAAGGTCGGGAGACCTTGAGGGCCACTCCATGACATTGATGCCAGCATTCCTAAGAAAATTCGGCGTTAAATTGGCCGTATGAGGTCTAGCATTATCGTGTTGGAATGTCAGACCTGGGCCATTAGCTGTCATGAATGGCAAAAACTCTGGAATGAGCACTTGATCTTTGTATCTTGCAACAGATAGGTTTCCTTGGACGACCATCAGTAGGGAACGGGCAGGACCATTAAAGGCACCCCAAACCATAACACTGCCCTCCCCAAAAAAACAAGATCGAAAAAAAATTCAAACAAACATATTATGATAAAAGCGAAGTAAAAATAAATAAATAAAATGAAATAAAAAACAAAAAACAAAAGAAATCTGTATGAAAACAAACATAAAATAAAAACAAATTAAAAATAAAACAAAAACAAAAACAAAATCAAATTAAAATCAAAATAAAAACATAATAGAAAAAGATTTAATTGAAAAGCAAAACGATCATGGCCGAGAACTGCCAATTTGGCAGTTCTCGGCCATCGTATATTTACGCTTTCTCTTTTCTTTGAAAAAAAATAAAACGAAATCAAAATTTAAAAAAACAAAACAAGAACAATTTGAAACAAAAGTGAAAACAAAAATTGAGTATGGCCGAGAACTGTCAGCCGAGAGCTGCCATTGTATTTGAGACTATACAGTGAAAGCACGATTGTTTGGGTTTTTTTTTTTTTTGGTTGGGGTGTAACGTTGTATTTGACTTATATGACGACGGATTGTCCACTTTACACTGTTCCTTGCCTCTTTAACACGGAAAACCTGGAGGAAGCCTGTTAAACACCATCCCTGATTGCCGGAGCCACATGGTGCGACTCACTCATACCTGATAATCAACAGCCGCACTCGATCCCGTGAACGGTAAATTGGATAGAATGGATAAGTAAGCGTACACGCTAAGTCGCATTAAGCTACTGCTGGGGCCCCGTGAGTGTCGGAATGGCCAGTTTCAGGAAACAGCCAAAATAACAAATAAATGCAATACCGCTTTTAAACTTTCCCTAACTTTTCACACAGCTATTTAATGCCTACCCACACATATTCCAGTCCCGTACCTTCATTACACAACATAATATATAACATTGCGTTGTTTGCATGTGGTCCGAACTGAAGTCAAAGCTAAAAGACTTCAGTCTATCAAAAAGATGTCCATTGCAAATGAATGAATCTATACGGTAACTGTTTAACGCCCCATCATTTCGTCATGGCCTTGTCATTAAAGATGTTCCTAAATTGAATATCATGTATATTGTATATGGTGAATTAGAATTATACGTTATCCTCCAAAAAAACGAGAGTGAATGCAAGGGAGATAACTGTTGCCAATGGCGGCTCTCGGCTGGCAGTCCTCGGCCATGCTTTTTTAATTTTTTTATTTTTACTATATATTTTTTATTTTTTTAAATTTTGATTTCGTTTTTATTCAAAGAAAAATGATTTGTTTGTTTGTTTGATTGGTGTTTAACGTCGTACTCAAGGTTATTTCACTTATATGACGACGGATTGTCAATTTCACACTGTATACAGCCTTATTACGGTGGAAAACTAGGAGGAAACCTCGTAAAAACCACGACCGCGATTGCCGGATCCACAACATGTGACTCGTTCATATACCCGATGGTCGAAAGGCGGAGTCGAACCCGTGAACGCCTCTTACGATCGACTGAGGAAGCCGAGGGAGTATTCAGCAGGGCCATGGCCAACCCGCTCCCTCACGGGGCTGTGATTGGATAATTAGGAACTAGGCCATTGGCATTATTGATTCTGCGGAACTTTTGTACTAATACTCACGCATTTTAACAACTTGAATATTCCTTACGCCCATCTACAGTATGTTACTTCAAAGGTCAGGCCTGTTTTATGACCAAGCGCATTAATGGCGAAGTTCTTGTCAAATCACAAAGGCACGTCATATTCACGATTGAATATATTATGCGTTAAACTGCCCCTTTGTTTTAGCAGATCTTCAACAGCAACATAAATGTGTATAGCCGACACCATCAGCCAATTTTCTTGACGATCTAACGAGCTGTTGCCATATTGTTTTCAATAAATGAACGTAAGATGTACTGTTAACAATATGTTCTTCTTTTCGCATCTAGTAACATGTTTTAAGCTTAACCGTTCTAGTTGAGCTACGAACTACTTTTTGTAAAGGGATATTTATTTCGCTTATTAGCGAATTAACTTTAATTATTTCATACACTACAGTGATAATGGCGGCGGACACACTTATAAGAGCGAAAAACAAAAGCAAATTACGTCGAAAATAGCTGTACAGGAAACATATTTTACCTGTTCATCCTTGAGGTAGTAACGTTTCCACGCATACAGTGTGACCTTATTTTCTAAGCTGGCTGGAATTTTTCACAGTTGTTAACTGAGCCAGTTTAAATGTGTTAGGGCTTCTAACTGAATGTTTTTTTAAAATAAATTTGTCGGTGGGCATCATAGAGGACATTCTTAAGTATAATGATATTCGTCCTCAATCCTACAAAATCTTAAAGCAATTCCATATTTCAGCAGTTTCTACTTTCGATTTCAAATCAATGTAAACTGTTTTTTGTCGGCAAAGTACGTTTTGGCGATACAATTTGAAAGAAAACTATAAACAAAAATATTTATATAAATGTTTATATAATGTACACCTTGATATAAATATTGGCAACAGATCACTTGATATGTTTGTTTGATTGAAGTGTGACGCCGTACTTATGCTTCATGAGAGATGAGGTCGACTTTAAGAGTCTGGCAAAAAAACAGTTTAGGTACAAATTGCTTATATTTATTACTTTTAAATTATATAACTTTCGGTGGTTGATATATATTATAATATAATAGTCCCATGAACTTGACCTTCCTACTCCTATCTTGTCAAGGCCAGCCATATACATTTTGAATTTCCAACTGATACCCTGATAAGTAAGTCGTTATAAAAATGTTTGACAATACAGTCGTCCGTTTAAACAACCTCTAAAACTCAAAATCTTTCAGAGAAACTTTACTCGGGTTTTCCCGTTGTATGAGACAAAACAATCTCAATTAATTCCCATATTCATTAATGATATTAAATAAATATGTATCAAAACTGCATTTGGGAACATTACTGGTCTTGCTGGACCCCTTTGGCTCATAATGAACCAAACTGTGTTATCGGTTTGATTGAAAGTTAGGTATTCAAACTATAAGTTGGTGAAAAAAATAATTCGAAACTCTTGTTAAAACAGTTAAATTGGAGCCTATGTTTTAGTTTTCCAATCATCTTTTATCAGAGTCCCAAAATTTTAATTGCCTATTTCTGGCACTTTAGTTTTAAGTAGACTACATTTTCCAAGACGTATTTTTAGAAAACTATTTATGTTAAAAACTTAAAATTTGTTCCATTGCAATGAGCACCACGTGATCTAGTAATTCTAGTAGACTGTTCAAGGTGGGATATACAAAAAAAAATACAAAAAAAAATACCCTGGGATCATTTTAATCAAAATTTACAACAAAATAATATATATTCTTCTAAATAAGACTAAATACAATGTGTGTTCTGAAAATCGACCAATGGGTCCAAAAAGACCCTAATCTCTTTTATCACAATATAATTTCTGGCTAAACACTTCTATGTCTGACACAACACTTATTTTCCCAAGTAAAGATTAATATTGTGTATACACTGTAATTGTTGACATAATTCACCCCCATTTCTAATAAATCCGATCTTTTACAACATTCTAAAATATAGTCGCTTCTACGTCATATGTCGTGACATTGACTCTAACATATTCGCACAGGTTGTGTTCGCTCGAGCTTCCCCGAGTCAGACTGGGCGTCCCCTGCTCCGTTCGAGCGTATTACTTGGGTCAACTCGGGTGTGCCACTTTATCGTTCAAGCGTCTAGTGTTGTCACACTCGGTCACCCCCCAGTTCCCCAGCTTCAGGGCAGGGTAAGCCTGAGAAATCACGTGACCATCATGGCAGACAATGTTTCAGAAAAGCAAACTGACTAGCTGTTATTTTAATTTTGATCACCCTTGCGTGCCAGTTAGGCCACTCGACTGAATCGCTTTATGTAATACTCCAACCAATTGCACATGCGGTTGGATGTATTCAGCGCTATTTATTTTTTTTTCAAAATGCTGTATCGTCCGTCTCTTGGAATAAAACTAAAGACAAAAGAAACAAGTGTCATGTCCAGTCAGCAGGGAATGTAAGTGGCCAAAGAATCCTACTAAACTGTATTACTTTTTTTAGTTTATTTATCAACAGAAATTCATGTATTTGTTATCACTTTCCAAAAAATTGTAACGCACATTGTTGTTTTACACAATCAAATAAAGATTACATATATATATATATATAAAAACAGCTACTGTGCACTGAAATATATTCATTTATTATTATATACACACACCCCATTCTGATACATTCTGAATCGTTCATGTAAAACAGTAAATTAGAGACACTAAAAATGTTCGATAAACGGGTTTTTAAAATTCATTGTCGTGAAGCTGGATATAAATATATTTCTTTTTTTTTTGGCGTATGTGTATGCCAAAAACACATTTTATTTCTTAATCATTATCGTTTGAATTGATCACAACTGCCTCCAATACTTACAGATTCAAAAATTCAAAAAAATCAGTATCATGTTATGAGGTTTCGCTTTCGGTTTTATTTCAATTCCATTTCCGATTGATCTCTGAAAGCGTTCACGCGCAGGAAGAATCTTTTAGGGAAGTATGACGTCATGTCACCCTAGTCGGGCTAACCCGCGGAAGTCGCGCGAACCCAACCCTTGATCGTCTTGCTTTGAACTTCTTTTATTTGTTTGTCTGTAGCATACGTTGACCCAAATATTTGGCGGAAATTAATGCGCAGGCCAGGTATAGCGTACGAGATTGGTCTACGTCTCGTCTTCAATAGAAAATCTCGCGAGAATACGATTGCTTTTACACCTAAATACGGATGACGTTTTATGAAATACGTTTTGCAACAGATCTTCCTGGTTGTTCTGTAAAGTAGAATACTGAAAGAGACGAAACCTACATGCAATGCAAAACAAAACAAACACCAGTCAGATTATAGCCTCGGACTCATCCGGCATTGTACATCAGAAAACATACTCCTAAATTAGAGGCTCTGTTTACTTCGCGTGTAATGTTATACAGTTCACAATTAAGCTACAAGTTACTCAATATAATAATACTGCTAATTGTATATGGCTACAATGGAGAGACAAATGATTTTAGACAAGATTAACCTTTTTGAGATCGTTTCTGTAGTATGCAGCAAGTTTTGTAAAATGGTTAACAGTGGAGTCAAGCTCATCTTTTAGGTATGGGTCATGTTTATAGATAAGGCCTTGGTGATTTTGGAATAAGGCATTCTTGGAAATATCAATATTTGCGACCTTTGTCTCTTTGATGTATATTGTTTCACCTATACAACTGTTTGCATACAAGTGCAAATTTGTAGATACTAAGTAAATTATGTTTAAATAAATTTGATTTAAAAAATGTGGCAAACCACTATGATGAGGAAAAGTACCAGCTTCTTTAATAGTCCGATGTGAACCTAGAGTGTCATCTGTATTACTGATGTCTGCTCCAGATCATTTATTGTTTGTTTGTTTGATTGGTGTTTAACTTCGCATTCAAGGGTATTTCACTTATATGATGACGGATTGTTCACTTCACATCGACAAGCCTTATTACGGTGGAAAACCGGGAGAAACCTGGTGAAAACCACCCCCGCGATTGCCGGAGCCACGATGTGACTCGCCCATATACCTGATGGTCGACAGGCAGACTCGATCAGTAATTCCAAGCAGGTTCAGTTTAGGAAGCGCACTCTAATGTTATAGATACGGAAATGACACGGAATGACACACGTGACTCCGCAGCCATTGCATGCTGAATGTTCTCTTAAACAATTCAAAAGATTATCCACAAAATTTTAAGATTACTTTTCTATTAAAGCTTACTTTGTATTTCTGTTGTTTTCCTCTTTTAAGAACTATACTAGCCAATATTCCTCATGTGTTCACCAGCACGGGGCAAAACAGTACTTAAATTTGGCCTTAAAGATGTTTAATTTGGCTCAAAGGTTTTACATTTTATATCTAAAGCTTCAAGTTCGACATACATGTAGCTGCAGGCGCGTTCGGGACCTTTCGCAATATAAAACTAATACTTCTAAAAAGTAATTGCGCTGGCACTGGGATGTTGATTAATTAGGACGGTGAAAGTTCTTATGTGTTGGATAAACTTGAGTAGGCCAATCCGCCAGTCCGACTTCCTTTCCTAACGGAAGTAAATACTGTCAATTTCTATAACTTTCCGTTATATTATCTTTTTCCCTAAGGGAGGTAAAACGTGGATGTAGGAGGCCTGTCTATAATTCCAATGAATACAGGAAATGCAATATGGAATTCTTTTGACAAATTACAGAAACCTGATAATGTGTAAATAAGCCTAAGTATTTTTTATAGTAAATATATAGGCAGGTATGCCTGTTTTCAGTGGAGAAATGGGGGAGGGAAAGATCATCATAAAAACAGGACACATTTTGAATTTTAAGAGGAGGAAATACAATTACCTTTCAGGCAGATGAAGAGCCATAAGCAGTGGCTTAGTGGTTGGTGTGTACGCTTACTAATCCTTTTTCGATGTACCGTATATGAGTGAGTCACACGATGTGGTTCCGGCAATCTCCCGGTGGTCTTTAACACCCCGTCATGTACGCGAAATACCATTGAGCACGACCTTTAACCCCAATAAAACAAACAAAACAATCAAGCTCATGGAATAGCATTTTTTTATGGTTACATTAAAAACAACTACCAATTTAAACTGAGAAGCTCCATTTCACTTTCAGAAAATTTTTAATTTACTAGTATGGCTGGTGAACATAAAGACTTCGGTCTTCACATATATTAAGATCTAATAAATCTATATTAGCCAATCAATATTAACTTTTCTCTAGCTATTAAACTGTTCGTTTGATCGGGGGTTTAACGTCGTTTTCAAGGGTATTTCACTTATTTGACGACTGTTTAAACGTGAGGTCGACCAGGGAACTTGAAACTGGAAGCGGTATATCGAAGGAGAATCTTGTTCAAATTCGTTATTCACCAAACCACGATTGAGTGTCCAGCTCAACATTGGTTATACGTTTGTCCTACTTTATACTGTCACTTTACGCAATTGTTCGTGGTGTGCTATCTGGTTTTATAAAGCATCCTTTTCTAGTCTTAACAGTTGATTTTTTGTTACCTTTAACTCAATTGAACAACATACCCTTGTGCTATGTGATGACCGATTTTTGTAGTATTTCTAGTTAAAGACAAAACCCGTCCACAACCAGGACGGGTAAGTAACGCCCACATCCATTAGCAGACTGTAGTTGCAAATCAGACCGCACAACTTAATAGATATGGTACTGTAGTGTTTGGAGAATGTGTGAAGAGACAATGCTGACTGATCGTTCTAAGAATACACCTTGATATTGGCTCCTCTTTAAGCCTAACAGACACAATATTTCTGTTAGTCTAGTTAGTAGTTAAGCAAGTTCAAAAGGAAAAGGCTCGGTAGGCAACATTTGTTTTCACAAAACGTCTACAAAGGACAGCTGTCAGCCAGTGACAATATTGTCGTCACTTTTTGCTAAAAACCGTTCAGCCCACGCAAATGCCGATGTATTCCCTTTTCAGGTTGGCATTTTTGCGCAGAATTTTTCTAAGCTAAACTTGTCTCGGACTGATCAAACAGTAACCGGGAATAACACCACCTCTTTGATTCCCAATGAGGTCAGGAATTCTACGCACGACTCCACCATCTTGATTGTGTGCTTGGTAGGCCTTGTGTTGCTTGGTTCCGTGGGAAATACAGTCGTTATATCGTCATTAAGGAAACCCCATCTTCGTAATCCCGTGCATATGGTAATTGTGAATTTAGCGCTATCTGATCTTCTGATATGTGTTGTACAGATCCCGATGGTGATTATGAACTTGATGGCGAACTGTGTGCCACTGATGTGTGATATTTTAGGTATAATGGGTCTTCTGTTATTCAACTACATATTACATTTACAGTGTTTGATTCTGTTCAGTAATATCCGAGTCGTCACCGCCGCTCTTCATCGTAAGAAGGAGGCATTCACCTGGAGGTGGCTGTGTTTTGGAAGCCTAATCTGCCTGGTACTAGATGCTGTCATTTCCATCACTCCTACAGTAAACGGATACACTTCATACGTACCATCTGTGGGCTACTGTTATTATATATACAATGATGAAGATAAGGTGGCAGTTGTAATGACGACGGTTTATACTATACACTTCTTTTTTGTAATGTTACTCTGTTTTGTTTTCTACTTCATCGTGGTTCGTTACGCCAAGAAAAATTCGGCCCGACGAGACTTGGCTCGCCAGCAGCATGTCCTCATCTTCGAAGAGATGTTCAGGAAATTTATTTTCTGGTTGCTCAGCTATTCCATAATCTTTATAACACGTTATGTAGACAGAAAAGGCAAATGGAATGAAATACTTTATCAGCTAGGCTACTTTTTGGTTTGGTCCAATTCAGTTATACGACCACTGGTTAGATTTTTGGTAAACTGTGGCGAAATGACATTTTGCCATGTTATGGTAACAAAGTGGCACCAATCGTTTCTAGAACCCGAGAAGTCACACCTGGTCAACCAAACACTACCGTCAATACGTCTTTTACCACAGGGGCCATACTATTAGCATAACTCCTATTTTCAAACACGAAGGAAAATCAACGAATGAAAAAATTTGTTTTATTTGCTTCTTTGCCACGTTGTATTAAAAATCTTTGACAGTAACATAGCAAGGCTTTATGGATTTCCAACGTAGAACGTTAAGCCCCGTCTTCACGTTTATCATTTGTTCAACACATCATCATACATTTGTTTCACATTGAGTTCGTCGACAGATATGCGATCGTCTGGACGGCTTGCCAACAACTTTGAACATGCCCAAACGTGTATGCCGCTGGTCAAATGTTTAGCTGCATGTTCCATCTTCCCAACAAATGCTGGCAATATTTAAATGGGTTATCAATCTTTAACAAATCAGCAACTGTACACACGTCATTTGACTGCCTCCCCTTGTGACCTGGCTTTCAAACGGCGGTTGCCACGGACAAAAGTGTAGACAGTTGTGAAAGATGTGGCAAAATTAATTACTTTGTATAAGAGCAACCCTAGCCTGTATGATACATTGATAAAAAAATAAGTACAAGGACGAGGCGCTGAATACGGCTAGAGTAGAAATTCGTTTCTACCCGGCCCCAAATTAACTTCTACACGCCCCGAGATTGACTCTTTAAGATAGGCCTTAAAGAATCAACAAAGTGGGTTGACATGCTTTATATATCTTGTTTGAGTGGCATTTAGAAGCTGGTAAATTAGAAAGACATGACGATTGATATGGATGTTCAACTTCTTGATATAATTGGGTATAAGAAGTATACCCAATATATGATGAACGTATGCTTTATATAATCCTTATAATTCGTATAAACTGGACTCTACCGCTAGTCAGGGGTAAAATTTTGACTTTTTTTTTTGTTGTTGCCTTTCTGAAATCTTCTTTTCATAATCTTGATAATGCAAAAAGTTTGATCAAAAAATGTAGTATTTTAGAATGTTTTTTTTTTAGATTAAATTGTAAAATGCATACTTAAAAGATTCTGCATATCGAAGGGCGGAAGGAATTAAGGAGATTATCTCACCTCGACTGACTACCTGCTGACTATTACCACAAACCAATTAGCGAAAGGTCCACAGATCAATTAC
>JARFOD010159344.1:0-12076 GCA_031763545.1 Mopalia muscosa | reverse complement strand
ATACATACATACATACATACATACATACATACATACATACATACATACATACATACATACATACATACATACATAGACACACATACACACACACCAATACATACATATATATATATTTTTATACACATGAAATTCCTGACCAGTGAAAAAAAATCACTGGCGCGGGTGAGACTATACATATACACACGTACATACACACACGCACATATACACTCATACATACACTCATACATACATATACATACATACACATACACACATGTATGTGCATATATACATATACACATATACACATGCACACATACATATATACACACATAAAAATAAATACATAGTAAATAAATTTTAGTTTAATTGTTTGTTTTGGAGCTGTAATTTTATTTAGCGTCTAAATCTATAAAATATATATATAAATAAATGAAAGCAATAGATTTAAATTCCTATGTTTGTTTTAGATTTACAAATTTATATTTATATGTGTGTTGTTTGTAAATACATTATAATGGTTGCCAGATTTTTGTGTGGGTATATATGAGTATATATGGAGGTCCATTAATCAGAACTAATTTACATGTGCCAATAGTTTTTATCATAATAGCCAATCAAAAATGTTCGTACTTGAAGAATTTATGTAAATGTATATAAATAAAATATATATAAAAGATATAATATTGACATTACATAATGACAGTTAAAGGGATTTAATATGCATGGCCACACAGATCTTCATTTGAGTCAACTGAGATTTTGTTAATTGATTTTGGTTTATTTGAATACGAATTTCAGTGGGCGGTTTGAGTGGAAGGTCCAGGTCGATGGCTGTTTGGAGTAGAACGTCGCACTCGGGGAGGGTGGATGGTTTTAGCGGGTGGTAGTGGAGGACTGGTGGTTTCATTAGGGAGCTGAGGACGGCACTCGACGGAGCTCATGTTGATCAGGCGGTCTATACAGCCAGTTGATTTAATTTGTTGGATGGTTTCATCATAGTTTTTCGCGTAAATCTTCCCGTCACGTGACCAGGAGGAAAGAATCATAGGATGTGCCGATGCAGTTTTTAACAGCAGTTGGTTTTTTGGAGTTAAGTCTTCTTTAATCACAATTTTAGATCCCTTCCGAAATTTTCGCTTTCTAATAGTTTCAATTTTAGTTCTACGGGACAGGAATTTAACAATAACACCTCTAGGCTTAGAGCCAATATCAGGTCTGCGCGGGCCAAGTCTGTGGGCGATATCAATGTCACTCGCGGATATAGTCATTTCAAGTTTAGAATTAAGAAGGTTTACTACTTTTTTAGAACACTGATCAGATGTTTCAGAATCACAATCACCGTCAACACCATAAATACGAACGCTATCCATGCGAGAATACTGTTCCATATCATTCTGCCTCCATTTTCCTATTCAGTGTTATTATTTCATCTTGGTCTTTTTCGCGCTCTAAACAAATGGCTTCTAGGTCAGCTTTCAAAATATCCTTTTCCTTTTCCAAGTTAAATAATCTGCTTTCTTGTTTTTCAATTAGAGTTGTAATTTTGTCCACAAGCTTAGTCTCTATATTGTCTAGGCTTTCCTGAAATTTCTCACCTGTAATAACTGAGTCCAGTTTAGTCATTATGAAGCCTAGTTGAACTTCAATAGTTGATTTTGATGAAGATTTTTCAGAGGGGACTTCAGGCTGAGCAATAGGGGAGGATTCCACGCTGCTTTGCGAAGACATTTGTTTCCGTTTTCGTTGTTTTCGAGAGCCTGTCATTACTGTCCGATTGACGGGAGGATGTATGGCAGCAATACTGTACAGTAAACAGCAATGTGGTCCGAACGTTCGTGCACAGCTTGATCTCAGGCAGGTGAATCTGGTATAGCAGCTTATGGTCCGTGCCTTGGCTTCGTACACTTGCTGTTATGCCTGTACTATGGTATGCCTATACTATGGTGAATCAGCCTTATAGCTTTTGTACTGAATTTGATCTGGATTCAAAAACTCGAATATTTTTCTGATCTGCTTGTGATTTCACAAGTAAATAGTTACCTCCTGCATTCTTACATACACATACAACAAATAAACATCAGCGGCATAGAAGTATGTCGATAATCAAAAACATGAGTGGAGCCGAATTGTAGACGTGTTACACTATGGAGCGTCCATAGTGTAACCAGATAAAACAGATTTCAAAACAGTGGGTAATAAGTTCCAAATTCTGGGTCCTTTTACCTTTACGGAATAGTAAGACATTTTTGAAACATAGTATGGTCGAACTAAATTATACCCAGTTTGGCGAGTATTATATTCATGAACTGAGGATAATTTTGTAAAATAACATAGACATTCTCTTGGAAGAGTAAGATTGTTGTAAAAATAGCGATGTATGAAACTTAACATTAGGAAATCATTTAGAACAGTAAAAGGCAAGATGTTATTTGCCTTAAATATTGGAGAAGTATGCGTGTATTTTCTGCCAAGAACTAATATACGAGCTATACGTTTTTGTAATAAAACAATTGGTTTGAGGTGAGTCGGATACGTGTTTCCCCATAATAAATTACCGTAAGTTATATAAGAATAAAACAATGAATAGTATAAAGAAATGCGGGAGGATTTAGATAAACACAGTTTTATACTATTGATCATCCCTATATTCCTGGAGAGTTTTAAACGAAGGTTACTTATATGGGTTTCCCAGTTAAGCTTCGCATTCAAGTAGATTCCCAGAAATTTGAATGTTTCTACCGGCTCAATATTTTTACCTTGGAGCGATATACACGAGTTAATTTTAGTACAATTTTTCGCTGGATAAAATACCATGTACTTTGTCTTCTCTAGGTTTAAAGTTAGTTTGTTCACAGAAAACCAATCATGTAATTTCTGTAATTCTTGATTCATAGTTTTAAGTAAATTGACTGGGTCAGAGTCAGACAAATAAATACAGGTGTCATCAGCAAATAATGTAAAATTTAAGATTGATGAAACAGACGATAAATCGTTAATATACAGTAAAAATAACAGTGGCCCAAGTACAGAGCCCTGGGGCACACCACTTTGTACCGGAAGTGACGTTGATAAAGTATTTTTAAAGTAAACATATTGATGTCTATTGGATAGGTAACTCTCGAACCATTTGTAATTTATACCTCGTATACCATAATAGTTCAATTTGTCAAGTAATATGCGGTGATCGACGGTGTCAAATGCCTTGGAGAGATCTAAGAAAACGGATAGGCTATATAATTTGGAATCCTTGGAAGCAATTAAATTTTGAACAAGATTAAGAACAGCCAAAGTGGTAGAATGGCCGGTTCGGAAGCCATACTGACTAGATGCAAGTATAGCTTGATCTTCTAAGAAAGTAAACAATCGTTTTGAGACGATTCTTTCTAGAACTTTACTTATAGCAGGTAGGACTGAAATTGGACGATAATTAGAAATTTCATTTTTATCGCCGTTTTTAAATATTGGAGTTATTTTAGCTGTCTTTAAACTGTTTGGAACTACTCCAAGTCGAAAAGATATATTGAAAATTTCTGCAAGTGGAACCGAAATAAAGGGTATAACAAGTTTAAGCAGTGAGGTCAAGACACCGTCGATCCCGGCAGAACCGTTTTTCAATGATAAACATACATCTGTAACTTCAGCTGGTGAGCACTCAAACAATTTAAATTCTGTTGGATATGTTTCAGTCAAGAAGTTCTGAAAAGTGTTATCGCTGGGGGGCAAGTTATCTGCTAAAGTTACGGGAATTGAAGAGAAATATGTATTAAATTGGTTAGCTATCTTCACTGGATCAGATATTTCTAAGCCATCAACCAATATGGAATTTGGCAGAGTAGATATTTTTGTTCTCCCAGTCAATTCGTTGATTGTCTTCCAGGTTTCCTTTATGTTATTGTTGTACTTTGTAAATTTTTGGTCAAAATAACTACACCTGGCATGTTTTAAAATGTGATTAAGTTTGTTTCTGTATTGATTATATTGTCAATGCTAGTTTTAAGATTGGGATGTCAAATTTCTGTACATTGTTGCCAATTTGAAAATAAAATGCGCAGACGACTTTTAGGACTACAACATACTTATGTTAAACTTAACTTTACGGACCTTGTCCGCTTTCTTTTAAACTTGATGAATTAAGATCGATCTTTATCAATCAATCAGAATGACTGGCCAAATTTCATCACCAATATTGGCAGAGATGGTCTCTACAGGCTTTCTTATTCTCAGAGCTCCCAGTCCGTAAGTGACCCCTGGACCCTCCGACACCCTCGCATCTTGATATGTGCTTGTCCACCCCCAACCACCGGACTTTGTTTGTTTGATTGGGGTTTTAACTTCATACTTAAGGGTATTTCACTTATATAATGAAGGAGTATCAACTTCACAATGGTTCTTGCATTATTATTGTGGCAACCCAGGAGAAAAACTCGTAAACCCCAATTAACGTCACTGTCAACAAACCCAGACACAAACAGGCACAACATAAAGTGGCTTCTTATTTTTCCTTAGCATCACGAACACCAGGGCAACAGGAAGCTCCCCCTTAATTGTGTGCAAAATAATTTTAGTTATGCTGGCAGTAAAAAGTAAATACACAGAAATACACAGAAAAAAGAAGTGGCTGGCCACATATGAGTAGTACTTTAAAGGTTGTTGTAGACCTTTCAAATATGTGACCATTATAGCCAAATGAGTCACTTGGGGGGAAATCTCACATTTGTCATTAACTATATAGTGTTAATCTACATTCTTTTGTTTTTCCAAAGGCCCCAAAAGTTTAAAAATCGGATAACAAATGCAATTCTTACAAATTTTTTAAATAACCAAATTAGAGGTGGCAGTTTGAGTAATTATTTGTTTAGAAAACATTATAAAGAAAGGATATATGCTAAAACACAAAAATTTAACATTTCACAAATTTTTAGCTTGTATCGCCTGGAGCATCATTTATAGGTTTGCGACTTCCGACTCATTGGCTCATTTGGCTATAACGGGTCACATATATCTTGGATGTAACAAACGCAAGATCAACATGACCCCCCACCTTAAAACTAAAAACACCTGCTGTGCAGCCACTTCCCAACTATTGGCACATCTCTCCCAAGGCACTTGCTACCTGCATATATTCATCCAGTCAATATTGAACTCATTCAAGGAAATGCCAGATCAATGGGTACACAAAATCACAAGTTTAGACAGGAACATCCTATCATGTTTAAGCTTTTCAATGTAGACTGGAAACTTTGCAACAAACCCTGAATAAGGGAATACCTGATGAAAAATAACGACAAATTGAGTTTTTCTTAAATTTGATATTCAGTTTTGTTAGAAAAAAAATGAGTTTTGGCTTCTTTTGGCAACTGACCAGCTATAAAATTCAGAATTTACAGTGAATGATTCGCAAACTTCCTTTTTTATTATTTTGTATTATTATTTAAATACAGAGATGATCCATTTCCTTTTGCCCATTGACTCTGAGGGCACCAGCACAATATAAAGATTTGACAACCATCCCAGATGAGGATTAAGGGTTGTGGTATTATAAGATAATTGTTCTCTAGACTGGCTCTTAATGAATATGGTAATGGTAAAAATGCTGCTCCAGGCTAGCTATTTGCAGGTATGGTATATAAGGTAAGGCCAGATCTTTGGTCTGCAACTGCAACTTTTATACAGTCTCCTTCAATAAAAGGCTTCAACCAATTAATCTTAAACTGATGGTCAATCTTGTGTTTGATGAAACTGTCTCCAGGCATGGACATATTGCTTGAGGGTGTAGCTGAAGTGTGACCATTACTGTTAGCTGCATGGGAAAGGGCATGATCACCGGAATCACCTGCCTCATCTGGTATTTCCCACAGGAGAATTGTCTTATCATTGCTTCCTGAGACAAGCAAAGTGTCATTGACAAAGTGTACTTGTGAGACGCCTTGACTATGCGATTGCACACAGAGTTTTTGTTTGAGATGTCTCCTGGAAGAATCAAAGATCAACACGCTTCCGTTTCCAAGTCCACAGCTGAGAAGTTTTCCATTTGGCGATGTATCCAGGTGATGTACAAATGGGGGATTTAACATATAGTTGATTGTGTCTATATTACCATCATTTAATAATTCCTGCATGTTGAACAAGTTGAGAGTTTTAAGTTTTCCAAAGTCCCAGTGAATCAACTGACAGTCAAAACCACCGCTGAACAAATCCCAGGGTTTACCAGGTAAAAATGCAACACTCGAACAGATATTCGTGTGTTTATTACGCAAAGTCTTAAACACTTTATTTTCTGACTGTCTCACAGTGAACACTTTGATATTACCAGAATCATCACACGCAGCTAAGTAGTCCTGTTTATTGTTCAGGACGATCTGATTCACTTCATCATCGCATGCAGCTAGTGAAGTTACCGGTTCTTCAAAGGTTCGGGTGTCATACTGATAGACAGTGTCTCCAAATGCTGCATATATAACATGATCATGGAGAAGAGGGGCACATATTGATGTACACGTCAGCTCAGGGTGTCTGACTGTACCCGTGACTTCTGGTACTCGTAGGTCCCACAGGCACAGGTCGCCTGCCTCACCACCACTTATCAACACATCCTCCTTCCTCTCCACACAGAATACAGAATCACTGTGACCGCCTGACAGGTACTGTGTGCCCATTGTTTGCAGAATCTGTGAACATAAAAGGTTTGCTAGTTTGATTCGGCTTTAATGTTGTACTTAGGGGTATTTCACTTATATGATGAAGTGGCAGCCTAATGGGTGAAGAAAACCACACTCAACACCACTGACAACAAACAAAGACAAGAGCGGACAAATACAGGAAAGGAACAGCCAACAGGGCATAGTAGTATTATACAGACACCACAAACTGATTGGCTTCCTGTTCCCCTTTAGCTCTGAGAGCACCAGGGAGAAATTAAGCTCCCTCCAACGACTTGTTAAAAGGCATGCAGTAAGTATTTTAGTGAATTACAGGACACATAAACAAAGCAATACAGTGATGATTTTCTAAATGCTTTTCATGTTCCTATCCTGAATTCAAAGTTGTCTCCCTTTGAGAAGGTCTTCATGGGTTCTTCAGCCTATTATTGGCCCAGCTTTCATGAGAACAATTATTAATAGATTATTGACTATCACTTGAATTTTGGGGACAATTTATGTTGATTGCTTACATGATACAGGGCATAAGCCATCAGAGGCCTAGTCAGAAATAAAAAGTATGGTGTCAAAAATTGTCATATTACTTCACTTTTTAAGTGGCTGCATTTTTCTTAATATAAATTGAGGCAATTGTTTAATTAAGGGTGTCAAAAGGATGTGTGAGCACCCCTCTGTCTAAGCCCTTGTTAGCAACATTAATTAAATTGAATTCACTTCATTCAATTGGAACTTAATCTCGTACTTTAAAGTTACTTCACTCTTGAGGTTATAAACCAGCCCAATGGGTAAACCAATCTATATGCCATTTGCAACAGACAATACAGGAAAATACAAGGACGTCACAAGACAGATCAGCTTAGCCAATCTAATCAGTTCGTTTGTTTGTTTGATTGGGGTTTAATGTCATACTCAAGAGTATTTCACTTATATGACGATGTGCCAGTCCAATGGGTGAAGGACACTACTGGCAACACACAAAGACAGGGCCACAACAACAGGACGTAATACAGACACCACAAACAGATCGGCTTACCTTTCCCCTTTAGCTCTCAGAGCAGCAGGGCAACATGTAGTTCCCTCCAACCACCCGCCCAATCTAATCAGCGATGAAGTTTGTATTATAAAGCAATCTTGCTTTATTTTTGTCAAAAAATACACAATTGTGTATTTACAAATCAGCAAAGCAGCCATTTGATTAAAACCAGTAGCCGGCTTACCTCCATGCCTCACATACAACCCACTTTATTAAACCAGGATTATTTTGAATGTACTGATATTTGCTAAGACAACATTAATTGTGCCGTATTAGCCTGACAAATCACAGCTGTATAAATACACCAGGACTAAATATGCTTTGATGTCATGCAGCTGCAGATCCAAGTGTTTCCTTATTATAAGGTACTAACAAATTTCCTTTTTCTTAAATCAAAATTTGTTCCCATTAAAGGATGACCCATATTACACATTTTCAAATTTTTAACCAACAGGGTTTTTTGTTACTATGGCTTAAAGTAGAACAGTGAATCATGACTCAGGGGTTTTTATAGACAAAAAATTTTCATGAAACTCAATTTGATATTGCCTAAAACTCATTATTTTTAGCGAGCCTTCGGCACACAAAATGCATCAATACTCAATTTTACTTACTTTTCATCATCAAAAAAATAATAAAAAAGAAAATTTGCGAATCATTCACTTTAAATTCTGAATTTTATAGCTCGTCAGTTGCCAAAAGAAGCCAAAACTCATTTTTTTTCTAACAAAACTGAATATTAAATTTAAGAAAAACTCAATTTGTCGTTATTTTTTATCAGGGTTTTCCCGATGAAAAAGTGTCTATAAAAACCCCTGTGACTGCCTGGAAAGATTGTGATGGCACAGTTTGTCGCAAAGTTTCCCGTCTGCATTGAAAAGCTAGATGGCACTGGATAGTTACAAAATGCAAAGCCTTGGCAAATGCATATATAATATTAGTTTATTGCACAAAATTTAAGAATAAAGGACCGATTTAAAGGTTCTGCTAGAAAATATTACAGCACAGGCCTGGGTTTACTATCCCAATTGAATAAATTCTGTATTCTTTTATTAGATAAATAAGCCTAAAATGTGCATTGATTGATTGATTGATTGATTGGTACTTTTTACGCTGTGCTTAAGGGTATTTCACTTATATGACGTCACATTGACAGTGCTGAGCAGTATATTCCAACAATAATTCACAGTAGCACTGTAGTACATCCAAGATGAGGTGTTTACATAATGTTAGAAAGGTAATCTTTCTTTAGTGCTAAGTCTACAGTTACTGTGGAAGAAAGAAAAATAGCGTGTTTGCAACTGATACTTTTTAACTAGGCTTATCGGCAATTTCAAGTCTCATTTGGCATATAAAATGTTTCAGGAAGCTAGGTATATCAAATATTACTAGACAGTACTAATTGAACCTATAAAGGTTGGGAAGTGAACAAAGCTTGAAATTACATTTATGTGCAATCTATCTCTGTTTTCAAGTCTCATTTGGCATATAAAATGTTTCAGGAAGCTCAGTATATCAAATATTATGAGACAGTACTAATTGAACCTATAAAGGCTGGGAAGTGAACAAAGCTTGAAATTACATTTATGTGCACTCTATCTCTGTAACTGTAAATAAGGCTTCATTATATGATAATGTGACTGACTATAAGAGCTACATAGCTCTGCATCTAGGGTCACTTGTATTACATGGACACGAATCAATAAATCTATAATTTGACTCTATACATTAAATATATTTTATATGTAAACTAAAAGTAATATACGGTACATTTACAGATTCCCTGTCCCTAGGCTAACCCTAAATGACTTTTTATCGTCACCATTTTCTTGTGGCCATTGTAAATGTCAGGTACTTATTGTGGCCATTGTAATTGCCAAGATACCTGACATATACAATGGCCACAAGAAAATGGAGAAGGTAAATAGTCATTTAGGGCAATTGGCTTAGGCCTATGGCTGGCTACCACTAAATTGGCATGGCAGGTACTTGCCAGCTAGAGAAGAGAAACAGAAGGATAGGTCCATCTCCCATAATGCCAAAATAAACCAGCGCAATATTGTTTTCAAATTGATTCTATCTGTCCACTATCGGACAACTCTTACAATAACTAGTTGTTATTAACGACCAAACACAAGCAAACCTTTCATGAATGCCTTTCTGTTGCACTTTGACCTCCAGCAGCGCCTCCTGTCGGACTCATCGCCATTCGACGTCTGTCAGACCATCACCAGGATCAATCGAGGCTTAGGCTTGAACGAGAAGAGTCACCGATGAACGGAGAGTCTAGCAAAGAACGGGAGCTAACCCAAAAAGCTCATTCTAAAATGGCTGCAAGTTGTTGTGGAGTGAAGAAGCAGAAGCTGAACAACTCAATGCCCTCCATATGCTGTAACGGTTCATCAGTTCACCCTAACCCTCATAAAAATGGCCACACCGTCGCGTCTGTCGAGATGTGTTTTTATTGTTTTGATGTCCTCCACAGTCATCTGTACAGTTACGAAACCCCCAAAGTACCTTCATTCACCAACGATTCACAGTGAGTATGGCCGTATAAAAAGGCTAGAATACACAACAATATCGTTTTATTCTCTAGCATGGAGCCAAAAGGGATATAATATGCTGATTTAAAAAACATTTCTGCAAAATACAAACTAATGTTTATGTATGTGTTGCGTTTATTTTGTGATTGGTTCTGGGTTTAGCCACTTACTTGGCGTTCCTATCTATGTCACTAATTTCTTCCGGCTGCTTCGTGAATATACTTCAGTGGAGTCCATTTTGTAACCAAGGGGTGACAAGCATGAGCAGGAACTAAATATAGCAACAGTCTTTGTGATATATACCACCAGTCAGCTGAATACTGAAACATAATTATAACCGTTACGTCCAATTTATGAAGATGAGAGATATCCACAATGGGCCTAAATATAGGTTCAGTTGATACGTGTTTGTATATATAGGTCTACTATATTTTTTTTTAAATCTACCCCTCTTGCTGTTGTTTATCCATGAGGGTGATTGTTAGCATTGTAAATGTGTCTAAAATTAGCGCTTTATACATAACTGCCTACTATTAATGAACGAAAATGCTAATGAATGCTTATTTATGGGCTTCTGTACTTTATTGTATCTTTGTTTAAGCCGTGTATATGAATGACACATTGAATGACATTAAATGGTACTCAGATTTGTCTTTGGTGGGGAAATGTTACATATTCTTCCATTGTATGTTTTAAAAGTTTGAACAAGATTATAAATTTATAACCTTTATTATATATCATTGGCATTCGATGATATAATTTTAACATTCATGAATACATAAGCTTATAGCTGAAATAAAATACCAGAAAAACAGTTGTAATATAGGGCATTTGAAGAGCCAGCATTCTACAGTTATATGATTAATCCTGACCTTTTACCATAACATGAACCTGTAATAGGGAATTTAATAACTCTTTGGTGTTCTCCGTGCTACAGGTGCCTGGGGCCCATTTCGCGAAGCGATCTTAGCTTATGTAAAAAATGACTACCATGACGACTAGTGTTGCCATGACAATAACGTTCAACATAGGCTAAGATCGCTTTGTGAAACGAGCTCCTGATCAGTTTGGGATGTCTAAAGTGGCAATCGATCATATGATCTTGTCTTTGTTTCCTCATCCAGTGGGCCAATGCATTGTTATATATCTCAAGGTGCTATAGCCAAAAGTTTTCTAATGTGATCAGGCATGGAACAGTGTGAAGTGTACAATCTTTCATCATAAAAGTGAAATAACCTCGAATATAACATATGTAACCCTAAACAAACACACACAATCAATATCTCCTCTTGGTTTTAAGCAAGGGACCATGTGTCGTCATATAAGTGAAATACCCTTAGGTATCACTATGTATTAAACCCCAATCAAATAAGGTGGCTCCAGCAATCGTGGGGGTGGTTTTTACGAGGTTTCATCCCGGTTTTCCACCGTACTATTAAAAGCTGTGTATAGTGTGATGGTGAAGTGGACAATTCGTCGTCATATAAGTGAAATACCCTTAAGTACGACATTAACCACCAATCAGACAAACAAACAAACCAATCAAATAAGCAAATGAAAACAGCCCAGAACTCCGGTTAGGGGATTGTAATTGAAGTAGTTTTGTGTGGTTGGCTATGGAGGAACATTAATTTCCCAACAGAGCAATTGTATTTGAAAGCTTATAACACTTCACATTACGGTTATGGTGTTAAGTAAACACTGCCATCATATAAGTGAAATACTCTTTAGCACAGCTAGGAACACTCTTTAGCACAGTGTTACGGTATTTATCAAACAGCAGGGCAAGAAAAAATGCAAAACTTCCCGGCAATCGGCATCAAATATTAAAAAATTTCCCGCCACTCACTCAC
>JARFOD010159333.1:0-12077 GCA_031763545.1 Mopalia muscosa | reverse complement strand
TTCTGTAACCTGTTATTAGGTAAACATGCCTTTAAAGTGGAAGTTACAGGACCTTCTACTTAAATTTCTGGTCTGTACAGTACGGGAGGAAGAGAGAAAAATGGCGGCTTAGCAACAGATACCCGAACCTGTATTACTGTATTTATAACCAAGCTAATGGGTGATTTCAAGTCTGGTATGCATATACAATGTGCCGGAAGATAAATATTTCAAATATTATTGACCAGAGCTAATTGAACCCATTATAGCCGGTGATTTAAAAAAAAAAAATTGTTCTCATATAGTGGGGATGGAGTGGCAATAGCAGGGAGGGAGTACGTCAACGCACGCAACTCGCACGGTTGCGCAAGTTGTAAGTACGTGGCCCACACGCCACGACTGGCCCGTGAGCGGTTGCGTGCATGGTTCTTTGCGCAAGTGGTAAGTGAGTTGTACGTGCTTACAACGTACGATCTTCTTGCGATTGCCACTTTATGGTAGAAGACTGTACCTACACGTTTTGCTCACGCACGGTGTCCTGTCTCACCCGCATGTTGTAAGTTCGTGCAAGTACGATGAACGTGAGTTTTTCCGCCGGATTTCTCATTTCTTACTCCACCCCCCCACCCCCCCCACCACAACACATACAAAAAGAAAAAAATCAGTCATTTTTAACAAATGTTTTTTTTTTGTTTCCCGGTTAATTTTTTTGTTTGGGGGGGGGGGGGGGGGGGGTATAATTGTGCCTCATGCACCATATAGTCTTAAGCTCTGACATTTGTTCAAAGTACAAATCAAGGAAGACTAGCACTTTTATAGGCAAACCATTCTTTATTCCCCTTGTCCACGCTGGATAGTAGTCCAAAGAAACTCTCTTCTTCCTCTCTGGTCCTCTCATCTTCCGCGATCTGTTTCTGCTGGGCCTCTTTGGCCGTAACCGCTGCCTTTTGAGCTGCAGATGCTGCTGTTCCCTTCTTCCGTGTCTTCTTAGGCATCTTGGAGACGAAATATTGACACTCGTCCGTGCGCACAATGTGCGTTGTAAGTGCGGAGCACGTGCTTACTCGGTTCGGTTCACGTGAGTTCTGCGTGCTCATTGGAGAGTTGAACTGGAAAGTGTCGAGAAGGCACAGTCCACGCACTTATCACGTGCGCAGCACGCACGTGCTAAGTCCGTAGAGCAAGTGACCGTGGGAAAAACTTTTAAAAAAACTCCGTGCGTTGTGCGCTCATTGGCTGTAGAGGGCACGCGCGTCACCCGTGCAGGGGGTGAATCCGTAACCTCGACCGCAGCGAAAGTTCCTCCTGCACTAAAAGTGCTACGGCGTGTCTGCGTGCTCTCAATTCCGTACTGAGGCTCTACTCACCACGTATTAAGGTTCCCCAACGTTTGCCCACGTTTTTGCAAGTAGACAGCACGCACTTGCAAGTACGGCGGGATGGGACCGCAGCTTAAATAAGGCTACATTGTATGATAGACTATTTGACATACAGATCCCTGTTATTTCAACATAAGGGAACCCCTGAAAGTTGCACAAAATCGTTTTTACTAGATTTCTTTTCGGTTTTCCACCTTAATTAGGTAAGGAACAGTGTGTGAATAGGTGAAATGCCCTTGAGTATGACGTTAAACCCCAATCAAATAATAAATATCGTTATGGATTTGCTAATAAACCTAGAGCTGTAATCGTAAGCAATGGGCCTGTGTTCTTTTTATAATTGAAGCGTTCATCCGAAATTGATGGGTATTCTATGGAATTCAGGTGAGGCCATTTTAATTTTTTGCTCCGCTTACTGTATCGTTTTTGCTTTTATAATTTCACAGCCTCGATATGGTCCTGTCAGACTTGAGTCCTTATTTCATCAATATGTCTTGACAATCAGCGAAGTTATTTATAATAGTTTTAACTGAACATATATTATAATTTGTATAACGTTTTTGTGATTGATATAATCGTGTGTTTGTCTTACAGTTGTCCTGTTGAGTTTCCCGGATTTGGGCGAGTCATTCCTTCAGGATTCGTCCGCGACTCTGTGAACTCTGAAATTTATCAAACACAAGCATTCAGAGCGTTTCGCTGGGATAATGGAAACTCATTATATTTGACTGGACAGAGAGACCTCTGCGAAAGTTCCACCGCCGTTTGTAGTGATGTAAGCTAATATTTCCACAGTCATTTCCTGTCGTAGTTCTTAGAAGCCCTTATATCTTTCCGACTAACTCAAACACATACACATATCGTGTAGGCCAATACCTTTCACCACGGCATCATGTAGGCATACAGGCGAGTAATTAGCCTACTTACCTGTCAAACTGTAGCGTCAATAAAATAACCATGGCAAAAATCGTGACAGTACTTTAGTGATGTAAGCATCATCTTTTGGCATCTTTCGTCACATACTAGAAGGATAAAACATGAATTCTTAGTTCTGGGTTAATGTTAATACTATAATCCCAACACCTTACTCCAAACCATACCCTAACAATTACCTTTAACATAACACTTAAATTAACTCCCCATCTTTTGAATGATCAAATCAAATGTTCACAAGAAATAAGAAAACAATGTACATCAACAGGTCAGGCAAATTGCCACTTCTAGCCGATATTGTCTGGCTAGGACGAAAAGTTCTGAATGGAGATTAAAATTAAGTCCCGATTTCTTGATTGAATTTTGGTTGGATTTACTCTAGACATGATGCCAAAGTTCGCCAATTCATTAAGGCTTAATCAAATGGTTGTATTTTATAAATGCGCATTTTATTTAATTGTGAAATTTATGAATGTGATAAAAAGGACGTTATATTTGGACGAGTAAGTACTCCTTTGTATCTGTATAATGCCGTCATGCCTCAGACATTAATTGGCGGTAGCCTAAGGATAGTGTATCATGTTAGAGAAAAAACAGGGCTTAGGTTTGCGATTGCTATGAATAATAAAGAAGAAAATCAAAACAAATCAAATTTCCTACTTATAACTATAATGTTTAGTATCATGTATCAAGTATTTCTCTTTGCTCTTTCGCTCGCGAGCTAAATCACATCATGCTGGAATATTTCTTTATCCATATTAAAAGGAAATTATCGATTTTATATGCAGCTAGTGTTGAATATTTTATGTCGCATTTAGCTTACAAAAAATATGCAAATGTCAAACAATTTTTTTTTACCTGTCAAACAGAAATGTACAGCTTCCCAAGGGAGAAGAAGAAGAGACGTGACGCCAACGCGAAAAGCCCACCAATTGTCCGGCTCGTATATAATAACAGGAATAAACGGAAAAGAATGTATCATCAATTTTAACACAGGTATAAAAAATACGTCGACTTAAATAAAGAATGGCAGGTGGTTGAAGGGTGTTTCATGTTGCCCTGGTGCTCTCAGAGCTAAAGGGAAACAGAGAGTTGGTCTCTGTATTGCGTCCAGTATTGTCTTTGTTTGTTGCCAGTGGTGTGGAGGGTGGTTTCCTTCACCCATCGGGCTGGCACGTCGTCATATCAGTTAAATACCCTTCAAACAAACAAACAAACAAACAAACAAACAAACAAACAAATAAATCAAGAATATTTTTTCATGATAAGGGTCAGTTATGATATATGAAGAAATTTAAACCTGTAAGTTCAAAGTTTTCAACAAAAGAAGATATATATATTTCATCAGTAAACAACAATACAATATGAAGTGAAGACTTAAATTTTATGCATTTTGTCATCTTTCTCATCACAGATACTGGTGTATCCGATGATAACATACCAACAGAGACGGATGATTTATTCAGAATCAACTCAGCATCTAAGGCGATACAGGGCATCAGTATTGAGTCAACCGAAAATCCTACCTCATTCTTACACAGCTCATCAGCTTATCTATTCAAGACATATTTGACAGACATTCACAAGTGCAACGATGAAGTCATACAATCAATGAAAATTCTTGGATTAATAACATTTTTAACGGCTACAATCGCCACCATATTAACAATACTGCGAACTCTCGTATGACAAAGCATTCTAAACGTTGTTCGCGGAGCTACCTCGAAATTTCATGGAAGATTCCAGCTCTAAGGTATCATTGAGCCGTCTTTTCGCGGATTATCTCCTGTTATTAAAAGAAGTTTACACCATACATTCGCCAAAAATTAATCCACCATGAAGTGTGGAAATGAAATTTTCCAAGACTTGTTTAATCAAAACCTCGATTTATCCAACAAAATTAAATTTAAAAAACATAGTTCCTGTCTTCCGTGTTGAAGTGAAGCAATAAAGAGAAAAATAGAGAGATACGACGAGTATCACAGCGATCTAACAGCTGGTTCCGAAATATCGGAAACGAGACAAGATCGCTAGGCGATACCTTAGAGATGGCATTTCGGCAGGTAGGTCCACGAAGAATGTTTATAATGATGACAAAGACTGAATTGTGGGAGATTTAAAAATAGAGTGTTCACTATGGAGACACAAAACCGGTATAATAACAGGGTGTTGTTTTAGGACTTCGATGTGTTACAAAAGAGCAGAAAGGAAGGACATATTGCATGAAGAAAGAAAGAAGCGAAAAAATTGAACCAAGAAAAACATTTTTGTTGTTGTTGTGATATTTCATTTTTTAAAATCTTTCATGTATTATATGAAAGGTTTTAATTTGAAAAGTAAATGCATCGTCATTTTCAGCTGGTAGCCACGGGAGACTCAATTAATTCTTTTAACTTGTTGAAGGGGAATTCCAAAGAGTTTTTTATCTAAATTTCGGAGAGTTGCCTTTAACAATAATTTTATGTATGTCATTTGTTGCTCAAACTCAGCGTACCTGAGTTTAAATCTTTGCTCAAAGACTGGTACGGGTGTTCATGTTCAATGTGTGAAGATCTATTATAATTTACTGTTAGAAATTTTATGTAAATCATTATTTGTTTTCTCTTCTTTTAATTTGTAATAATGTAAGATATGAAAAAAGTTTCATATGTTAAAAAAAACAAAACATTAAGTTGTTGCTTTTTTATGCATGCAGTAACCAACAGTTGGTAAGAAATTCCCCAATTATACAGCCTGGATTTCTAACTATAGCGATTAGAAACGATTATTCGGAAAATATAAGACAAATAGATTAACTTCATAAAATTGTTAATGTAAGGAAAGAAAACATAGCTTGCCTTCGCTAGGATTCGAGCCCGGGTCTGTGGGGAGCGAGGGCTAGCTTAATACAATAAACAACTATACTTACATTACTGTATTTCTTGTAATGACCTCTCGTGCCACCCTGTGGCTAGAGTGAAATAAAGAATTGAATTGAACTGGATTGTTTGTTATATCAAGTACATTACTTCAGATGTTAACAACAGAAACAAATAACTAACATAACTAATAAACCGTTGACATTAATTTTTCTGAAGCATGTGGAATACGGGTATAGTCCGTTCCTATTTTAAATATTGTGATTGTAATATTTTATTTACTTACAGAGGATTTCATACAGTTACCTGAACTAGGACATAATTTCTTCTACAACAAGAATTCAATAACACTACCATATATTATCTATTTTTTAAAAAATATTCTGAAGAATTGTGTAAACATTTGAAGACTGTTGATATGTAACCATCAATATAACATCTGCTTCTTGTTATAGCATTAAATTGGTCATAATCGAAAACCCGTAGCAATACAGGGTTAAGTGTATTTAGATCTTAAACCTTTTATAGGAGGAGAAGATGTCGTCGGCTGTAGACTTCGTTAATTATGACCAATTAGTGTTAATTATAATCCGTTACCTAGAGCCTTGTAATCAGAAACACACCATAATCTCCACTCTAATGCGTACCACATTGACTACAAATTATGACATTACGTCATCTCCGTTACAGGACGGTCTCCATCTAAATAGAGACAAAAGTCTGACCAGTTAAGACTTCCAAAGTGTAAGCTTAGGATAGATTCAGTACAAGATGTAGAAGCTGAGAATATCATATTTTTGTTCTTAGTTTACATGTATCACGAAGGATTGAACAAGACCATACAAAGTTTTATATCCCGCAATTGTTTAGGGATAAAAGCCGAAGTCTATTAACGAAGCTTGTTTTCTTCGTGATATATTATTTGTTAATAGGTTACTTCAACTAAATACTTATCAATTATATTATTAAAATGAACAAGAACTCAAATTTACAGGGAAATAATCCTTATCAAACATGCCGACTTGGTGTTTGGCGGTTTGATGAAAGAAAATGTTGTAACTAATTGTAACTGTGATTAAAAAGACTACAATAGTTGCAATCATGTCTCCGTCGCAGTTATAACTGTGATAGAATATGACAGAGCTGATAGACTTTCATTGGATCAGGCCTGTGATTCTTTGAACGTCGATCAGCTGTACACAAGACTGTTTAATCTCATTACGGACCCAGATACCAAACACACACCACTTTACACACGTGCAAACCGTGCACGCGCGGTGCAGGTGTATCAAAGGATTTGATCTATGCCACATTGCTGGTCAATCCACTGGGTTTTGTATTACTAAAATCAATCAGACGTGCCACTTTTATAACCGCATACAGAAGAATTGTGCATAATTTATTGTGACGTTAATATTTGGTTCGAGATGAGCTGTTAATTGTCTTATAGTTGGTCATTTGATCCTAATGGTTAGGATATGGTTTAGACAGATTCTCGTTCTATACAGGAATTTTCCAAGATTCTCGACATCATTGGTGTCAATTGGGAGGTGGCCCAGTAGAGAGAGACCCACATGCATTACATAATTAAGAACTATTTCTGTGATGGCAAGCGTTGTTATTTCTGCAAATATATAAAAACGATAGGTCCAATTTTTTGTAGACAAACGGTATTATTATAAAAATGGAAAGTATTTAACTGTAGTGGAACATTCTATACCTTAGAAATTATTCACTATTAGGAACCAGCGTGTATTTAAGATTGTAGCAATTATTCATCAGTAAGAAAAATGTTAATTACACAACATACATGTATACACTTGGCTGTGGTACATTGTATATCTCTAACTGAAACAATTATTCTATCACAAATAAAAGATACAATATATATTTTAAACGTATACTTAATTTTATATTACAAATTTATTAAACAAAATTCTTCTATTCAGGATCTCAAACATTAAATCCATATCCTAATGCTAATATCCTGTCACGTCAATTGTAACGTCAGTATTAACAGTATCTCAAACAAAATGAGACTGTTCATTTGGGATAACTCAAGTACTGGTATCGTTATATCAGTTTACACTTTCACGTCAGCAGAAAAAGGAAAAGTAGTTCTACTAACTTGTATCGCGTGTCTACTTAACATTACATTTAAATTATAAGACTCGTTGTGAATTATCACATAAGTGAAAAAAGTGTAGGGAATAGAATTTTTATAATTGGGATGAAGTATAATCTAATATAATATTCTTATAAGCCCATGTTATTCCATTGTCACGTCTGTGTTAGTGTGTCATAAGTGTTTGTCTATTTGGGATCCCATATCTTATATGAATACCACATTGCAAAGTTTGTTACCATAAGACACGACAGTAAACTAAAGTAAGTGTTAAAATCCTCGTGCTTGTATTCTCCGCACGTCATTAGCACTATATTAGTTTGGTGCACAATATTAGTTTGTTGTTTTCTTACGCGATAAGCCCATTTTAAATTGAGTGTTTCCTCACGTGATCAGTACTATATTGCATGGTGTTTCCCTCACGTGGTATCAAGCACCATATTAGTTTGGTGTTTTACTCACATGGTCAGTATCGTATACGTTTAGAGATTCCGTTGCATTATGTTTGAATGTTATACAAATGAGCGAATTTGAATGGACATATTCCACTATTAAATGTGGTACTGTTGACACAATGACAATCTTTTAGATACGTTTTGGGAATATCATTGGGATATGAATTGTTTTGTTGTATCCGATGTTTGGTTGGAAACTAAAAGTGCTTACGGACGTTATCCATATAGTATACACAGGAAGATGTAGGCCTACTGATTATATTCACATGTCATCGATTTACATTCTCGATTGGCATTAGATAATATAATACTTTTTGTAAAATTGTGACGTTATATGATTTTTGTCGATGCCGCGGAATAAATGAATCATTGCTCGCTGGGGCAGGCATGGGTTAATTATGTCTTTATGTCTCTCGCGAAAGCGTTCTCCGTAATGCAGATGTCTGTTACGTCTGGTTAAATTAACCTTTAGTTAAGCAGAGACTTATCCCCATTTGATTACGTACAGTCCGCTTGGTCATAAACCTAGTGCAAACCTAGAAAATCAACATGTAGTGATATCCGTTAAAACACCGTAAATTGTGCAGTCGGAGCAAGACAAATCACAACTGTATAAATACACCGGGGCTATGCTGCGATGCCATCAGATATGCATGTGTATCAATCCAATTGGCCAGTCACCCAAATCAAACAAATAATAAAGATACTAACAAGTTTAATTAATTTTAAATGAATAAAATTGTTCAATTTTATGTTTACCTAAATAACCCATTTTCAAATTTGTATGAACCTTTGCCTTCGTCACTTCCTGGTAAGAGAGTATTGGTGCGGGTTTATCCCAAAATTCCCAGTCTGCGTTAAAAAACTAGATGGTACTTGACGATTACAATATGATTGATCTGGTTCATAGAGTATTGGAATTGAATGTGAATATATTTCGCCGATTTTTACCCCGAATAAAATTTGTAACAAACGCTGGGACGAGTTCATTCGGTATAAGAAAGCAATTACAGCATATTCGAGAGAGAAACACCATGATTTGTGAGCTCGAGACATTTGATGTTCACCTCACGGTTTGTGCCCATTAAACACGAACTGTCTTGAGCGTAAACGGGAACATTTCCCACTATTTTGGCTTTTCTTCCGCCGACCTTGTTCTTCCAAATTTACCACTTTCCTAATTTAATTCACTAAACGTAGACCGTGTGATTGTTTGTCATTATATTTCCTTACATATGTTATTAGCCTTGCTTCAGTAAACAGAGGGTTACCGAAAGTTGTCGTAAAAGCGTAATTGTTGATGACATAAATAGGCAGCTGTATCATACATCATGTACATTTCACAGTAGTAGCACGTGCATCCATAACTCATTTATCTCTGATAGCAAATGGCAGAAAACAGTGGCTAGATTTCACAGTCCGCCGAGTCGCGATAAGAAAGTAGTTCTCGAGTATCTAACTTACGACGGATCATTACTCGGACAGTCGGTCATTCTAACCCGTCATTTAAACTCCGAGATCATAAATCAGGACATATAGCCCGGAAACGAACGACATTTACCATCGTTATAAACAGCCCAAGTTGTTGCGAGTGACGCGTAGCGTGAAGGATTGCTCCTCCATATAACCGCGTTTGTCAGCGAACAATATCATCGTACGCGAAATTGTTGATAACGTTGCTCGATCACTTACAGCGGTGGGTCAAAGGTGATGACATTGTGGTGAAGCGGAAACATCCAATACGATTTATCTATTAAGTCACATGCAGAACAGTGCATTATCAATTTGTGTTTACATTCTTTTGAGTGGAAAACAACCATAAGCCTACTCTCAAAGTCAGAGCAGACATAATGTTCACAACAACCGCACGACATCGGGGTCAGGGAAAAATACAGCACTGGAAAGTTCTATCCTCTATGGTACCTCAGGTTCACTCCGAAACGTAGCTGAAATAACGCTGAATGTGGCGTAAAACAACAATCAATTAATCAATCAATGGTAGCACATATCTCCGTAAATGGCCTTTTCGAACCGCAATTTGATGTACCAGAGCAAAGAAGTCATTGACGAATATAATTAATAAACCATACATATAGTTTCCGATCTAGAATATTTAAGACAATGATAAACAACAAGGCTATTTAGGAATGGTTTTATGTCTTTACATGAATGAGTGTTACCAGTATTTCGTTATTTTGGCTTCACACTTTCTAGTTTGATTCTAGTTCAGAAAATTTTACAGATTGAAACCCGCCCGGGAATCGAACCCACGACCCCCAGAGCAAATGCCTGCCACCTTGACAACAAATCCATAAATGGTATTTATACAAATATATCAACATTTTGCCCAGTGGTTTTTCAATTGTCTACGCAGGTAATAATTTTGATTTGTAAGTAAATGCTGCTGAATTTACTTTTGAGTTTGTGTATGTTCATTGTGTACTCAATGATCCCATTACATACAAAACTATGCAAACCTAAAACCGGTTTTAACCCTCCCCTATAAAAATAATATATATATCCTCCTGTAAATACACTAATGTACCCCACTCCCTCCCTAGACACAAATAATACGGAGTTACAAAGATACGTTTCTGAAAACGAATCTGGATAAAGATCAAGCAATATATATATTTTACTGAATAATTATTTTTCTATGATATCGCTCAGTCTAAATGTTTTTGATGTAGAGAAATGCAAGTTTGCTTTCGAGACTCGAACCTGGGTATGCGGTTTTCCATGTAGTCCAATACAGCTCATTGAATACATTTTGTAACTTTTTTTGACATGAGTTTTCCGCTAAAGTCAAGGAAATAACATGTTCTATTAATATCTATAGTGCTTATTAAACGAAAATATTCGATACACAGTCGTCATTTCACCTAGCTGCTTCACACAAAGCACAATTTCTCTTGACGTATAAACAATGGAATGTCAAAGATCATGTCAATCAAATAGACTTCGCTTTAAATTTGGACTGTATTGTTTCTCCACATCTGCAAACGACTGATTTCTCTCGCAGTTGGGACTTGACATTTGGACTTCGCGCTACGATAGGCTTTTTTACTCCGGGTTATAAGCAGTCCCGATAGGCGGTGGTATGCGATCATCGACGCCAGCCCGCAGGTGCCGAATACCGATCCGTCTGCGCCTTACCTCTCAGCCTATAGAACTCCCTCACGCAGAGAGCCACTCCCACTCTGTTTATACTGTGTGTTTTTCCTCGGTAGATCGGGGATTTAATGAAAATACAAACTGTGAGACATAAATCTTCGCGTTTAGACACTTTTTCCTCTTCTATAGTTTTGGTTTTCTGACGATATATATTTCTAAAAACACACTGTCACAGGGATGTTGAATTTTCTTGATCAACTTTCCAAGACCGGTTTCCTATTATTGAACTTCACATGAAGTTCTTATGTATAATCCAGACTCATCTGGAGAGTGGAGAGAAGGTAGTCATGGAATAGAAAATGTGTGACATAAATATATTTAAGCTAAATAGAGTCAAATAAACTCATATAACAGTTATTATTAAGGAATGGAAATTAAACCCGAGACCTTCGTCCACATACAATAGATATTATGAGTTACCTGATACAGATGGGAGGTTCTTCACTCCCTACCAGCAAACCCTTTATACTTTTGTTCTAAATTTAAATACGTCCGTCAGTAGTGTGTAAATTTTTAATGTTTTATAATTATATTTTGATATAATCTCATAAACTAGGTGATAAGTTCCGTGCCGAGTCGGATTAAAAGCAAGTGGCATTTAAGAAAGTCAAAGAAATAACACGTTCTATTAATATCTATAGCGTTTATTAAAGGAAAATATTCGATACACAGTCTACATCGCCACCTAGCTGCTTCACACAAAGCACAATTTATCTTGACGTATAAACAATGGAATGTCAAAGATCATGTCAATCATGATCAGACCTATTTGGCTAAATATTTGCGATTTCTGACATTTGATTTCTTCATTTTGTCACTTACCTCTGCCTTTTATGAGATAAACTGAAGGTCGTTAAAAATCGTACGTTTTGGTTGCAGGTAGCTTATTCCCGGCCTTATTGCATACGATATCCATAAATGCAGTCACTTTCGTCAACTGAAGGCAGTCAAAACTATCTTTTTTGTTCTTTTAAAATTTAACGTAAGCATTTTATAACGCTTGGAAACAACGCCTATGGAAGGAATATATTCCATATGACATTAGTTTCCAATGCTTGTTTATAACAAGTAAGACTGAATCAAACCAAAGAGTATGATATAAGGTAAACACATCAGAAATATTCTCCTGTCAGAAGGATGTACAAGATGAAAATTTAACCCCTCTTTTATATTA
>JARFOD010159311.1:0-12078 GCA_031763545.1 Mopalia muscosa | reverse complement strand
AAGTTGAAAATCGTTCAGTGAATATTGGACTATTTTTATACGTTTTCTAGGTATGAACCATTTGGGAAGACCTTTAAAAAGAAGGGATACTGTTTTAGAGGAAATCGTGTAAAATTTGTCTTAAGCACTTTATTTCTGAATTAAATAGCCCAATTATTCTCAAATTGTGGGAAAATGTCATACAACGTGAGAGCCTAGGGGAAAATTATCACCTCTACTCATTAAATGGATTTTACAGGTAATTACTTTTATGACTTAGTTATGAGCTTGTCTGGTAACAATGGTATAAGTGATGCAAATTAATAAACATGCTATTTGTTTTATGTTACAGGCCGTCGGCTTCCCCAATGCGCCCTGCTCCTAGCCGTCCAATGTCTACAATGCCCGCCCACCCACCTCCAGCTGCCCCTGCCACACAGATGGCACAGCCCCGACAACCTGGCATGTTTGCTCAGATGGCAACAACAGCAGCTGGTGTAGCTGTGGGATCAGCTGTGGTGAATATTTCAACTGTTTTTTGAGTAGTTTGTAATATATCCCTTTGGGGGGTCACACCATGGTTATGCAAACTTAAATTAGGACAACTGATTATTAGTTTTGCCAAATTTTTTGCAGTCTTCCTCTAAATTTTAATTTTTTTCCAAATCTTGTCATCTGATTATCAACCAAAAAATGTATTTTAAAGCAATTTTGCTTTTTATTTTCTCAAAGGCATATTTATGTATTTAACAAATCAGCAAACAAGGGGAAAGTGCAAATGTTAGGTTATCTGAATTTTATTTAGAGGACTGCTTTTAAGGTCACACTGGAAAAGATAACAGCACAGTGCTGTATACGTGAAATGCCCTTAGGCACAGCATTTAGCACGAATCAATTAATGTACATGCATTCACTTAAACCAAAAAACAAATCAAAGTAGTAAAGTGTGCCTGAATATATTGTTTGTAAAAAGTTGTGTTCAAAGTGTGTGTAATCATGTTACAGCCTATTTAGTGACTGGCTTGGCAACTAATATATGGTGGGTGATCTGTACCATATCATTTCTGTATCTATACCAGACCGGTGCTGTAATCTTTTCCAGTATAACCTTGAAATCGATCCTCCTTAAAATTTTGTGAGGTTTCCTCAAATGCGAATTTTTCCCTGGTTTGCTGATTTGTTAAAATATATAATTGTGCCTTTGTGAAAATTAAAGCAAAATTACTTAAAAACACAATCATTAGTGAACATCAGATGAGAAAATTTGGCAAAAACAGTGGTGAAGTGCAAATTTAGACAGACTGCAAACAATTTGGGAAAACTATAAATCAGTCCTTTTAAACTAAATTTGCATAACTGTTAAGAGACCCCTTTTCGACAGTTCTCGCCAACAGTGCAGGCCTTTATATCATTGACTACTATTCAATAAATATTCACAATAATCACCACCCAAACTAACAGTTTGTCTCTTAGTCAATTGACAAGACATGGACAATAAAGTTGCGTTGACAAAAAATCTAAGATTACTGAATATAAATAAAATTACCTTGAGCAAAATGTTAAACACCAGTCAATCAATTTGTAAGTCCTAATTCACTTTCATTCTGACCAGGGTCACACTATTGGGCATGCAATGACAAGTGGAGGTTCCAATGAAGTCCAACAACAGGCTCCACCCGCCTACGCCCCTCAGCCCCAGGAGCAACAGACCGTGTGTCAATATGAACTGAAACAATTCCTGGACTGTGCTCAGACCCAGGGAGACATTAACATGTGCCAGGGTTTCAACGAAGCCTTGCGCCAATGTAAAACGCAATACGGTAAGTTTTGAAAAAAAATAAAAAATACAACTGCCTTTAATGTAAATGTAATGTTACCATCAGAATAAAGCTGTCAGTTGCCTGGTTATAAAGTGTCATGCTGGTAGCAAGTTGTTTGTCGGATCAAATGTCGATGCAGACTTAGAGAAAAGAGTAGCTTCTTTAGCTCTTGGCATCTAAATATTTACAAATAAAGTTTTCAGGTCTTAAATGTTGGCTCTGATTGTTTACTAAATCTACCGGTTAATAAGTTTTTCTTGCTGGTTGTTATATGCAATATATGCAAGACTTAATTATGGTTTGAAAACATTAGCTTCTTAAACTTTAATTATATCTGTAATTATGTAGTATGTCAACGACTTATGTTTGTTATTTACACTGTTATATGAATGAAGTTACCTCAAGTAAAACAAAAAGCCCCACTCAGGGAACAAATGGCCATGTTAACCAAGGACTTTCCTTCTGTGTTTTCAGGTATGCAGGTATGATGAAGACTACCATTAGATGAAAATAAACACATGTTTGATTCTTGTATATTTTACACGGAACTTTTGGTGTGGGGAAAAACAATCTCTCACAGAAATTTTACTGATCATTAAAAGGAAACTATCTGTTCTGAAAACTAGACTATATATATACCAGGCAGTATTTTTACAGGACTCCATCTTTGATTTTGTTTACTTACTACACTGTGTGAATGTGTGTACATACTGTTAGACTAGTACCAATTACTGAACATATTACTCCTTGTATTTGGTGGAATTTTGAATATGAAGTCAGGGTTCCAATAGTAGCAGTTACTGTTTGTTAGTCAGGATGGTTTTGTATCAGTTATATTAAAATTGAGTATTTATCGTACATAATATTAAACTTTATGAAAATAATAGCACCCCTGTATCTACATATCTAAATATCAGATCTGTCAGAGAATTGAATTGATTAAAGTTTGTTAGTGATTATATTTGATTTATTGTGTTTTTTATTTTCGCTGGTGTCAGTTTTCTGGATCCCTGATGCTTTATGCCAATAGGGCAGGTGGTTGGAGGAAGCTTCATGTTGCCCAGGGGCCAGTTGCTCGAAAGAGTATTAGTCGCTAACACCAGATTAAATCGCTAATACCGGGTTAGAGATAGACCTGCAACATGGCGTGACGTCATCTAATAGAGGTTTAAATGTAATAGTGCTTCGAGCAACCGGCCCCAGATCAACGACTAGACCCAGCTACCGTTATTAGCGTATATGCTATATTGACAGGAGCGATAGTCAATATGGGTTCTTATTAAGAAATAATGTTCAAGCGACTGTAGTTTATTGAGAACGACAGTTTGTTTTATGGGGAACACGTTAGCCTTAGCTCTTGGAAATAGAATCACGTCCACCTCGACTGTCCAACTGAAATTCACAATAGACAGAAGTCGCTTGAACAGTTATTTCTATTCTATTATCCATACAATTATTAACTGTATACGAATACATACTGTTATCGATCAATCGTTGTTTAAAAACTTGAACTCATAGCGTAAGACCCTATGATGAAAATTATTGGCACAGTCCTATCTTGTCTTCTGACATACACTCACAATACTCTATACGGACTATAGTCAAAATAGTTAACCAGGGAGGGTTTTGATTACGTTACATGCAGCAGAAAACGCAACCAGAGATTATTTAATGATATATTGTAACAGAATCCTTGATTTCCACTGATAAGTTTAATAAAGTACAAGAGTAGTGTAACTCTGAAGAACGATAAACTCATTTTGAACTTCATATTTTGGCGCTTTATTTTGCCATCATCAGGAGAATGATGAGTTAATGTACTCTCCTGATGATGGCTAAATAAGGCCCCGAAATATTAATTTAAATGAGTTTATTGTTCTTCGGAGTACTGTTGTAATATTTTAACAGGTTTGGCGTCGGATGGCAAAATGTACAAATGTGTTTTAAAACTAAACGCTCATACAAACTTTGAACTCCATTTTGTTGTTGCCTGCTTCTTAATAAACAAATGGACAAAATAAACCAAAGCCGATAGATGCGTCCGGCGACGCTGAAAAAAACCTTGTGAGACCATCGGGACTATCGAGAATGCTAAAGGACACTTGCCAATGCCATTGTGCTAATTCATTATGCAGCATGTATTACGCACAGTCACAGGAGGTAATTGAACTACATGTCAACTCTACTCACAACACTTGGCAAATTTACGATGGCAGAGACCGAGTAGAGATATCCTATTCTGTTATAGTATATATGCACAGTGTGACAGAGTATTACTGATGTACATACAATAGCCTTTCAACAGAACGATAACGTCATGCGCCTGTGGTATATGCATGTATATACATGTATTTTTTTCATACAGTATTTTGTATTTTTTAAAATTAATCACACTGGGATGTCGAATAATTAAAACCGATGAATCGTCTCATGGTCTAGATAAACTTTCAGAGAAAAGTTTCTACATCGATCTTAATCTTGAGCTGTTATGGGTCACCCCCAGACATCTCGACAGAATGAATGACCATGTATACACGCTTCAGAAAGTCCAGGTGGAGGCAAGCAAATTTTTCGTTTATTCAAAATATATATTTGTGGTTCAATTATAGTTTACGAAATTCAATCTAAACATATCAGCCGTTGTCCCAAAATACAGATGACGATATTTTTCAAATCTCAGAATCAGGAATATTGGCAGCTGATCCGTCTTTGTTTTACATCTTGAGATTGTTTGTTCAAAGTGATGTCGATATAGATTCCCTTGGCCGACACACCGTAATATCGTAGTATAGCTGAGTACGATGTAAATCACTAATCACCAAACAAACACAACAGTTTATTGATTCAAAAGTGCTAAAAATAATTTCGAAAGTACGCGTTTGGAAAATGCGGGTACTGAGGATTCTAAATGTCAATTTGACAATGATCCAGTACATATCTCATCAATTGTAGAAAATTGATATACATCGACAGAAAAAAAACGATTTATTTTCGAATAAATGCTATGTGTCGTAAAGAGAAAACTGGTGACTTAGTACATTTATTTATATAATTACATTTCAGGTTTAAAAAATCAACAAAACAAATATATATTCCGAACACATTTAGACAATGTAAGCCTACTTGGCTAACGTAACAAGATCTAGTCACAATTTTGAAGTTTAGCAGAAAGAAATACACCCGTTCCTGTATAGTAGGCCCTATATGCCAAAATTGGAAGTAACAGTGATAAGAAATCGAAACTGAACATTCCTCTTTCAACATATCCCTAACGAGTCAGGGTTTGCTGCGGTTGTGCCTTGTCACTACTGGATGAGTTGTCTTACCCATACAGATGAGCGGTTGTGAGCTGCGTTCATATTTTACCTAAATGTATGTATGTGGGTGGGTTGAAAACACAATTGCCTTAATTCAATAAGGAAAATACGCACATGACGACTGGAACACCTTATGGGCCAGACTATCACATTTATTCTCAATATCCATTGATAGAAATTCTCTGTTAGTGATTTGGCTTCTGTTAGAGTTCTGGCAGAATTGACAGTAATATGAGCGTTGGCTTAATCGTACCAATTAAAATCTCACTGTCTTTATAGAAAATGGCATTCTCAGCTTACTCCGCGAAGTAACCGATTGTTAAAGTTTAGGTAGATTTGACAGTGCATTAAGACTTTGTTCTGGAATTTTCCACTTGTCACAGCACTGGAACTCAGAGCTGTCCTTATTCGGTTTGCGGAATTCAGACGTAGATGATATGAGAGAGCATTTTTTGGCCAACAAGATGTCTGCGAGATCAGATCGATTAATATGCAGGGCACAGGATGGACTTTGACTATTTGCCTGACTCCGAAAAGTCTTTACGAATATCTGAGTTGAATCTCCACTCGAGACACAAATCACGTTGTTAAAGACACCATAACTTTTATAAGCTGGTGCATTGTTTCTCTTGATACCATCTTGGCTAGACAATAAATACAATATATTTCGATAGATCTGCGAGTCAAGAGGCAGGCAGCGAATTACGTCCAAATTTCCACATATAATCATGACTTTTTCACAAGTGCCGGTGGTGGCGCCTGTGATCGTGGTGATCTCAACAACATCTAAGTAGTAGTCCCTGTTAGAATTTCTCAAAGGTTCTGGCTTTGGCTTCAAACTCTCTCGCCTCTGAATCTCGATGTCTACAGCTTCAATTAGAGGACAAATCTGGTAAAAGTCGGCTTCACATCTCAACAGCTGAAGCTCTGAAAATTCCTCCGGAATTACAAGCTCGCCGGTCCGCAAGAAGTTCAAAACGTGTCTACAAATATAAAGAGACACGAACGATTAATATCTTCACCGATTAAAAGCAAGTTCTTTAAACATAAATTCCGGCTGAGCAAACCCCAATATACGGTGGATAACCCAGGTAACAAACTGCAAGGGTATTTTGACTTTCTTTCTATATTGAACAAAGCGTTAACTCTGAAAATAATATCCCCACAGTTAGGCCTACTGTATGGTAATTAATGTGGACATACCGCAGAAGCTGATAGTTAAACTTTAGCAGATCAAAGTAATATTTTTATCATTTGGCAAACTGAACTAATCGAGTAGATTATTTTAGGTGTTGTCAACATTGTCTTGGCGACATTTTCACAATTCCCAGTGCACCGGGTCGACCAATGGATACATATTGGAAGCAGACGATCACTCGCCGGAGATGACACCAAAATAAACCGTCCAAATAATAAGGATAAATGTAAACTTGCCGAAGGGAATTATCCTCTTTATGAAAAAATTTAAGAGAGTGCTTTTTGGTACTAACTCGAGTTTCTTCCAAAAGCCCCGTTGTATTACAGTAGGTATACATTATTTACCTAAACAGATTGCCATCCCGGTCAACAAAGCATCTGCCGTCCGCATCCCGAGTTACCTCCCATGTTCCATTAAACATTTTCCCCAGCATCGAGTCCTCATACACCGTCAAGGTAGCCCGGGATGTCGTGTATAGAGTCCCTCCAACATTAAGGTGAACCAAATTGCTCATCGTGTACTGTGTTTTAAGGAACAGTATCAGAAAAATCTTAATTAAACTATAGCTTATATTACACAGCGAAACTATTTTAACAATATTAGAACCTAAAGTATTATAATTATTTGTAGAAAGAGTAACATTTTTGCTAAGGGCAAACTCAGAGTGTACTGCCATATGCGTAGGGGAGGGCGAATTTTTAGGGGGCAGACTATTTTTTGCCCGAAAAAGGTATCATTTGCCCGATAATAATTTATCACCAATAGGCCCTGGAAGCTCCGGGCATGAGGACTTTTATCATTTTGATAAATCAATCCTAATTCCTGCAATTTTAAAAGAAAAAAAGAAAGACAACAGGAGCCAAATGTATTTTGTAATCTCAAAGTGCCACATAAGTCATTCTGATAAAGGGCAAGGATGTACAGGAAGAGGGTCCTTCTAGGCTAGTGTACCTGCCTCTCGTCTCCTATACGCCTATGTGTACTGCTAAATGTCTTTTGAAGTCCTTTTTGGAGTCTTCCATATATTAAATTTACAAAAAATGACTGGATAATAATTTCGAATGATTAAACCACATAATGTGGGTTTTTTAATATGTCATATATTCTCATTGGCACATACCGGTAAAGGAAATATTAAAGCTTTAATATTCAGATATATCTTTTTGTGCTTTTCTACAAGTGGAAATATTTCAAACATATGATATCATTAATCATCAAAACAGATAGCACACATAACTAACCATCTCAACGTTGGAGAAGTTGAATTCCTCGCGTTCACTTACTGCCTGCTCTTATAGAATACAGATATCGTGGACTGATCTCGTGTCGCAATTCCGTTTAAAACACCCAAACGCTAGGTCAACTTAATGACTTTTATTGCAGTTTTATTCGATTCTCGTCCTGAGTTAATGATTTTTTGTTATAATACTTATTCAGCTCATTGCCTATATATAGAAAGGCGTATTATTTCGATATTGCAAACTGAATAACCCCTTTTACACAAAGTCTGTATTGAAAGTCAGTCCTGTTTGACAACTCGGAGTACCTTATTCTGTAGATTTACCCACATTCCTTTCTTGAACTGAATTCATCCGAGCCGATAATGTTTTAAAGTACAAAGACCTTTTGGATGTTTGCCAACTCGAACCGCACACACTTGTTTAGAATCCCACAACGTTTATCTCTAGGCGATAACATTATATGAATTTAACTACTCTGCTTTTGCAGTTTTATGAATGATTGACTTTTGAACTGTTGTATAGTCACCTGGCTGATTGACTGATCGTTTAAAGGCCTATTGTCCAATAAACTCGTAAGCCCCATGTAATGCTTATTTTGGGGTGGCCTATATATCACGCCATTATAGCAAATATAAGGCAGACCATAATAGTGAAGAATATATGGTGTGAATATTAATGACATATATATTTCTTGTTTGTTTCTATCTCTCTGTAGCTCAGTCGATAGAGTGTTGGGCTTGTCATCCAAATGTCCAGGGCTCAAATCCGAGTGGAGGCAAGCAATTTTTTCTCTGTTCATTTATTCAAAATATATACACCCAGTATTTATATTATATATACAAACATTCTTCGAAAGCTATTTTACTTATAGGCCTATTTGGTATTTATATAAATATTTGGCGAAGCAAGCTTAACTCTAAGCGATACGCGTGGGCCTGCGAATGGGCTGTTATCTCTCTATAGGTATAACTAATCTATATTCGGCCTACATCTATATTTTACCAACAGACCACTGCGTCAAAAACCAATGCATATTTGACACCAATTGCATGAAACGGTTTAGCCTATTCCTGTTATAAATAAAGTCGTTTTACTTACATAAGCATATAGCGACCAGACGGGCTCTGGCAAGTGTCAGAATAAACCAAACGATATTGGATGATAGAATGTCAGATGCTGAAACCTGTAACTTATGATTTTATCCCGATCATGCTGCGTTGTAAGTCACCATTATTGACTAGCTCACTCGACCGGAGAGATCTACCATTTTTGTAAGGCATGTCCAAACATTAACAAAGGTGTACATCTTATCAAGGGACATAACCGCTTACGTTATTTTCCCCCAGCTCACTTGTATGCAGAAATCTACCCTTTGATTAGCTACTGAGTTTGAGCGCTTCTATTCGTGTAATTTGAAATAGGGTTAAATCGAGAATTTAGTAGACTTGCCGGCCTATTACAGAAATACGGTTCAGGTATCTGTTTCTAACCCACCATTTTTCACTTTTCCACCCGTTTTTTCACCCGTACTGTAGACTTTAAATTTGAGTAAAAGGCCCTGTAACTTCCACCTTTTAAGTATGTTTATGTAAAAAAAGATAAAGCAATTATTCGATTAGGAAATTTCCTTAAAAGATAAAGCAATTATTCGATTAGGAAATTTCCTAATCCAATAATTTCCGTATCATTTTTTAGATAAACATACTTAAAAAGTGGAAGTTCCAGTGCCTTTTACTAAAATTTAAAGTCTACAGTAGGCTACGGGTGGAAAAACGGGTGGAAAAGAGAAAAATGGTGGGTTAGAAACAAATACCTGAACCGTATTTTCTGTATACAGTAAAAATAACCAACTTTGAAGAAAAATTTTCAAAATATTTTTTCAAAATTTTTGGACTTTTTTCTTTGTAATCGCCTTTTTCATCAAAATTCCTCTACATTCTTCTTCAGAACAGTAAATGCATGACAAATAACCAACTTTACACAAAAGATTTAGGATTTTCCAATCAAATTTTGAAGATTATTACTTTAGTGGTTGAAGTCGACACATGCGTTTCCAACCACTAATGTAATAACTTTTCTTACAACTCATTTTTGTTCATAAAAAATCATCTAAACACGTCTTCAGAACAGTAAATCCATTAAAAGAAAAATTTTCCAAATTTTTTTCTAAATCTTTGGTCTTTTTTTTATATTTTTTAATATTTTTTTCAATCGCCTTTTTCATCAAAAGTCATCTATATTCATCTTCAGAACAATAAATTAATGACAAATAACTAACTTTACAACAAAATATTTAGGATTTTCCAATCACATTTTGAAGATTATTACATTAGTCGACACATGCATTTCCAACCACTAATGTATTAACTTTTTTTACGACTATTTTTTCACCAATTGTTTTTAATGGATTTACTGTTCTTAAGGCGTATTTAGAGTATTTTTTATGAAAAAATGATATGTTAAAAAAGTTAATGCATTAGTGGATTTTTATTACATTAGTGGTTGCTACAAGTGTCAACTTCAAACAAGAAGCAATTCCTACCTTTTATTCTTCTATACTATATTAACTGAATACCTGATGTACATAACGAAATAAGCTGTGGTCCATCTTTACGGTGCGATTTGCACATTTCCTCGAAGCCAATCCAAGATAGACACTCCTCGATTCATGTATGTTTGCAATGAATTTGGTAACATTAGTGAATGAGAGAAGGAGTTATTTCCCTGGACAAGGTGTATAATTCTGTAACGTTTGGAAACGTATTATCAAAGGATAGATGCAGAGTTGTGTACCTCTAATAGTCAATCTATCATTCAATGTAGCATCATTTAGAGATACAGAGTTACAGCGCACAAAACTGTGAAATTTCAGGGGTTTTTTTTGTACATTTACTGGATTTACTAATGTGAAGACGTATTTAGTTGATTTTTGATGAAAAAATGATATGTTAAAAAAGTTATTACATTAGTGAATTTTTATTATTTTTTATTTATTAGTGGTTGCTTACAAGACTCATGGCCATGCAGCTATCGCTTAAACTCGTGTGTTTTCTGGATTGTACTTTGTATAACGCCTCATTGGGGTTTAATCCTTTTGGTCTGACAGAGTGGTCGAGTTTTAGAAACATAAACCAGCAATACAATTGTGTTAACTATTTCTCTTTATTAAGGAGGTGACATATCGGTACAATGCTATTCGCAATGTGTGTTATGCAATGAGCTAATTTTCGGTACAGAAACTTAAATCCGTTATAGGCTCCAGTTGGGCGTTAGTGCACTCAGCTTTGGCAAATGTGCATCTGTAACAAAAAAAATGGATTATTCAAGTGGTATTTAGAAATCGAAAGTACATAGAACATTGAAGAAACTTGGTATGGTAAACAAATTCTTAATTTATTGAATACTTCGTTTCTATCTCAATCCAGAAATTGTTACCAGGTATATAACATAACAGGCAAATAAAAACTACACAGCTATCGTTCAAAACATTACCAGTTCTATTCGATATATCATTGATTTAATTTACATATATATGCATTTATTTGGATATATCCAACTAAATTTATTACAAATCAAACAAGAACAGTATAATCTATTCAACTTCCAAGATATATAAAAACATTGTCGTTCTTAAAGAATGCAAAAAAATGCAGCTAACTACTTGCGAGCTTACACAAATACCCGTATATACTCTCCTGGTCGAGGAATGAAAAGCATTTTAGAAAACCTGTTTATTCCATTTTCAATTTACGCATTAATAAAACGAAAACACAAGGTGCGTTTTTTATGTGAGTCAATCGAATCGTTGAATCGTTGTGCTGATCTTTGTAGTCAAAGATAAAAGTCTTCGAGGCTGTATAAGTGTAGGCCTACTATCCGGGCATATCTCCATGGTCTATTATTGATTCCGCCGCAAAGTATATCGGGGATATAATGTTAGACAATTAAAGGAGAAGACCACCCAAAAACCATATTCTATTAATAAGTAAAACTTATTGTGTGTAACACAATACATTAATTTCCATTTTGATAACCTGGTCGTAACTCTGGTTATCATTCATTAAAGAGGATCACAGTTGAGTCATCAAATCCTGTGCTGCTAAGTTTTCCTGCACTCTGGTTGGTCAGCCAATTTGAACTATCCACTGATAGATCAGTGAAGTCTGCTGTACACAGGATTTTACGACTCACCTGGTACTTATGATCCTTTTTAATGGATGATAACCAGAGTTATGACCAGGTTGTAAAAAGGTTTATAAAAATGGTTTTGGGGTGGTCTTCTCATTTAACACCGGGTAAGCGTTGCAATGTCGGTTTTGTTGTGACGACACAATACTTTCACCACTGCGCCTCATATTAACTGCGAGCCGGTAAATTTGATTTATAAATTGGTAATCTTTCTGTAGCTACTGGACAAAAAGGCTAGAATGTCGAATCGGCGTAAGGATTGGACCAGAAAGATCCCTTTGGAACACACAACTGCATGTACGTGCTAAAGATTATATTGATTTAATATTGATCAC
>JARFOD010159310.1:2093-26017 GCA_031763545.1 Mopalia muscosa | reverse complement strand
CATTGGTCGGCTTCCGTACGAACACCGTAGCACTTGCAAACATCGTACGGAGCTCGAACCGGCTCCCTCCCGGTTCCCGTCTGTCCCCGTCAGGTATCCGGTAGGTATCCGGGCATATAGCACGCCACGCCGATCGTGTATTGCAGGGAAGTGGAACAACGGGCATAACAAGTATAGCCTACTGTGACGGTGTATCCACCGAGAAGTATAAGGGAGGGTGCATCAGCGCAATTTTTCAACCACCTCGTCCAGGGAGATTCCCCACCCTCGTACGCTATGGCATCAATTCTCGCCAATATTTGGGGTGAGGTATGCCACAAACCAGCATATACAATAAGTGCGAAACAAGATGGCCCAGGTGTATCTTAGAGTCAATGTCTCAAAGTAGGAAGTAGAACTGATTATATTTTAGAATGATTCGATACATGAAGATTGGGAGAGATACACTGGCTTCCGTTCTGTGGCTATACAAACTCTGTCACACTTTTAGTTTGTTATTTGCACACTCGCAACTCGTTTGAAAATCTTTTACCCAAAAATGCCCAAGAGGGTCAGCAATGTGGCGTCTGATTTGTCATGGACAAAGTCGGATATTAAGAGGTCTGACTATAGTTTAAATAAAGTTCGTTTAGCTTGATTGAAGTTCCATTAGGGCCTGGCCATTTCACCCAAGCAACGGAATGCCAGCCCAACAGACGAAGAAATCACCCTCGACGCTATCGGCAACAATAAAGACAAGACAGAGCAGACATGATCATAATAATACAGAGGACTCGATACAAAAAACATCACAGAAATTGTGCCGCTCCCAAGCTCTCATAAACACCCGCCTTATAATATAAAGATATGAGCGCTGTACTAAAATAACGACGAAATCTGTAAACATTCATCAAAACTGTCTAAGAATTCCTGATGTGAATTAATTTTTGTGTTGTTGGTTTCTTTGTTGTTTTTTTTTTTTTTTTTTTTCACAAAATGTTTACTTTTTGAGGATTAAGCTGTTTGTCCAATACTATTATAACAGTCTTGTTGTTTCTCGGATAGCATATTCTACTTGACAGCGCTTAACTTGTGCCTAGAATCTAGTGTTTTGGTACAGTCCGGAGAACACCTCCACTTTATAACGTTACTTTGGTCCATCCCCATTACAGTCATCAAGTTAACTTCTAAAGCCCTATTATCAGGCCATTTATGGACGGTCATCGAATAATGCTCGGTTGTTCAGGGAGGGACTTTCTAGAGTATTTAGGTCCCTGAGCGGAAGTATACTAGCTTTCCAAGTGGGACTTGTCGCGTGCCTGAGGGTAGTGAGAAGGCTCAAACTAAAACTGGTAACATGAGGAAATCCCACTTGTCATACATACGTCTTACGCTCACCCAATACAGTGTGAGGAGTAAAAGCTAGCCTTAAACTGTAACCACCTCTTATTGCGGCACTTTCTGATGTATGGTCAACACGTGCAGTTCAAAATTAACTTACTTCACACCAGTAATCATGTGTGTTTCATTCTAATTAAAGTGGTATGTGATATAAAACAAATCTGTGGCCTTCTACGTATAATATATTGGACTATAATATAGTTAATGCCAGGGCAGGAGATATCTCAATAAAGAAATATGATGTGTCTGTCAGTTCATACAGCACACGCGCGCGCGAGCTATCCACATATTTGCTATTCTGTTAAACGGTTAGCCATATTCAAGCTACTGCGACGAATACAGGCCGCCAGTCAATTGACATTATAGTGGTCCATTGAGCACACTACACATGCAGGTATGTTTGGAATTTAAGCGAATTGCCCTACCCTTTATAGCTGTCCTCTATTAATACTTTACACATAAAACACACCAATTTAATATAATTTTATACACACACCCTCAAATCAGTTAATTCGGATTGTCACGCGATATTTATTCAAATTAGTTCCAATGTATTACATACGGCTGAATAACCGTACACGTTTCATTAAAGTACCACGCCTTGTATTTAAAGTTTTGTGAGAGAATAAAGTAACGGGTCCAAACCGTACTATATAAGGCTATTTATGGTATGTCTCACATATTTGTGTGTCGTGTTTTTTTTATATATATACAGGTTGTACAAACATGGCGTTAAATTGACTAAAGTTGATATCCGTACACAGGGGTGGCGTCATGGTGTTTGTATAGGGTGTATTGGATGGAGTAGGGGTGGGGGACTGGGTGTCCTTACGAAGCTCCTTTAATTTGTTAACTAGCTACACAAACGCACCACACCTTACTTTTGAAAAAGTAGTACAAGAGAGGGGTCCCCCCCCCCCCCTCCCCTCGCCCCTTGTGGCAGTTCGCATGTCCGTAAATTATACCACTTCGATTGATTAAACAGGAAACCATCTCTATGAAATACCAGAGGAATAGTCCAGGAATGTTGGCGAACCGGGCAGTATTGAGAAGTATAAAGAAACAATTAAAATATCAGGTTTTTACACCAATCCACTATAAATACGTACTAGGTTCCAAATATAGAATGCATTATGCCAAAATTCAAATAAGGAAAACCACGCCTTTTGCAGTCGTCATATATTTGACCAGTCGTTGGCTCTTTTAGACGCATCATTTGTACCCGATTGACCTCCAAGTGGACACGCCTATTACTGACGACATGGCCTCATGGTTAAGGATGTATGTAAATGCAAACGAGAGGAATTAAGTATTTCCGCAATAGCGAGCAGACTTCCCCTGGTGAGGTGAACGCCACGTGGGTGAGAAGAGTTCCTAGATAAATTTAGATGTTCACTGTTCGACAACATAATTTCAGTGAAACGATCGAAGAGTTCAGATCTATTGGGATGCTGTTCATCTTATGACATAGGAGTTCAAAAACTTATATTATACTCTACATGAAGAAAATTGCCAGGCTGATAGAGGGAGTAATGCCATGGTTGTACAAGGTCTGTCGGCGTGTACAGCTTGTAGGAGACACACGGACCATGAAGCTGCAGTCTCTTGCCTGGACACTTATTCTCACTCTGATGTTTTCCACTGTGATCGATGCCAGTCCTGCCCTATATGGCTGCCGATCACAGTGTCTGAACGGAGGAACAATTGTGATCCCGTCAAACGCTATGGGATATTGCCGGTGCCACTGCGCTTCGGGGTTTGTTGGATACAATTGTGGATTTCGATTGCAAAAACGAAGTACTTTGGATCGTCTTTACAGAATACGAAAACGCATAATAAAGCGACGGACACCTGTTTACAATTTGCCTTTAACCCTTTGGAAGAGTTGACCACAGGTAAGCTAGGTTAAATCGATTCTTTATTAAGATTATAGCAGTTACTTTATATACCGGTAGTATTGCCAATGTTCAGCGGAACCAAGAAATAATATTCACTTGAATCACCAGGGTCACCCTGTAACAGATACATTCTGTGTACGTTGTTTTATTACCAACAAAAAAACCATATGTATAATTCTAGTCATAATCATATTAAGTATAACTTTATAAGCTTAAATCTTTAAATCACGTCTTAGAATCGACACTCGAATTGGCATCCAAAACGCTAATATTTATATAGTTTAATAATGCTATATATTTAGACCGATTAAATCGCTAATAGACGGTTAGAGATAGACATGGCGTAACTTCATCTTCTAACGGATTAAATTGAATAGCGGTTCAAGCCAACGGTCCCGGAATAATGTGTTTAAAAGGGGTAGCGTTCCGCTAATTAAGGAAAAGTGTTTGACTTTGGTAGTTGTCTGTCATAGTATAATATGGAACTTATGGATGTAAAACCCACGTGGAGAGTATTTAATCGGCGTTTACTATTTGATCCACCAATACATAATATAGGCTTCTTAGCATTTACGGTTCTAACTGTGATCTTCACAAATGCATGATTTATTGTGAAAGTCATCCTTTAAGTCAGTGTCAAGCTTTCGGACATTATGAGCAATTGCAATCGTATACGTGGGCAGCCATTTCTCGTAGTCAGGTGTGTAATGTGTGAGTTGACAAATCAATACATGGATAATTACTACAGTTATCACATCACCATCTGCTTCTCAAACTGTATTTACGTGGTTGTTCTTGTATTTGTCAAAGATAAATATCCGGACGATTTACAGATGATTTGAGTATATATAGGAGAAGACTGGCTTGTCTTATGTCATCTTCGTGAAAATAATCGTTTTGGCATTTATATAAATCGGCACGTTTAATTATGTCGTCTTCGCGAAGACATCAATAAGCGCGTGGAATTATTGAAAGACAAAACTGTTTTCTGATTCACAACGTTTTGTTACTGATCACTTCACAGTGGTATATTAACATATAGCGACGTGAGTGCAATGAAGAAACACGAAGCATTTATTTTGACTATGCAGAATTGTACAAATTGTTTCTTCGTGTACATCATTGCCAGCGTCTATTGACAAAGTTCGATGGGCTTTCAGACGCTTTCTGTTCAGTTGCTTCAGCAAACCCATTAGTCCCTGTCAACGTAAAAACTTAGTAGAGAAATCTGCCCAGTTAAAGAGTCCCGGGGCATCCATCTATTATTGTGCGAACACAACCACCAGTATTAAATGGGATCAATTCCCACTTCGTCTTTCTTGCCTTTGGAAATATTTCTCTACAACCAAAATGTCACGAACAATCCCAAGAAGATCTGTTCCGCACAAACTATTCAGCTGAAGCTACATCTTTTTAAAAATGACATATATAAAATGCTCGTATCACTGGAGGAATTATCTTTAACAAGCAAAACGCACAGATTGTTAACAATTTGTCACCTGTGGAAGGTGTATGAATGTAAAGATGTTACAAAATAATGAAATTTATCTCGCAGTCGTCACAACAGAAGCCTCTCTATTACCCGACTCTGTATTAAGCCAACCTCATAGAGTATGTTTCGTTATCGGCCACATTAACAGATTTCTTTCAAAGTACTCCTGAGAAGATATCTCCGTACCATGACTGACTTTTTTTCTTAACTTTGTTTTGATTTATTTGATTGAGACGAGAGCTAAATTAGTTGGTTTGTTCAAATGCTCTTGACCAGGTGGCAGAGTATCAGCGCAGCTGCTCTAAACAGTTAATATACGATGGTTCATTGTAGAATGAACCAATACTAACCTATGACTTGCCGCTTGGATGAACCGTTTCTAGCGCCAGCCAAGTCATATATTGACTGTTCCGCGGCATAAAATAGATAGCACATAGTGCTAGTCAACCATTACCTGTATCTAATACTGATTTCCTTGATATATATAATGTTTCCAATATAATTGTATTATCCTTATTATTTGTCTGCAGCTCTCCCGCCTTTACAATGTGGATGAAGCCCTAGACACCGACCACCGGTATTTGGATTCTATTTAAGACTATCTGGAGAAGCCGTACCATGGATCCGCTGTTCGTTCCATAGATGTACAATTATGACTGGAGATTATGACGATTGGAGGCCACACAAAAAGGGTATTTCCCGTCTTCGCACTCAAGAAGTAAAAAAAGAGCATGCGTGGTTTATGACATATGGTTTTCGGGAAGACCATATCAAAATGCTGATAAAAAGACTTTAAGAAATCGTGAACATCACGAGCGTCCTGGCTTCCATGGATTTTTGACGTGGTTTTACCCTGCTCTTTCTAGATGAAGTCTTGATAAGTGATTTAAGTGATCTCGTCAAGAAGATTTGTCATTTATGTTGTGATCATCATTGATATGGTTGTGATTCTTTATCTAGATAATGTATTATTGAAAAGTTGTTCGTGATAATTTATCAACGGTTTCTGTGTTGAAAAAGACTTCTATTTATTGAAAGATATTTATATTTACATCTATTTATTTAATTTATTAAAATATCTAGTCCAATCCTCAACGTTCTGGGGATATATGCCTTCGCTAAGTGGCTTATTCCCGCAGAATATTCGATGAATCTCGCCAGCTTCCGTTAGGCAGCCTAACTTTGCTATATCTCGCATGTGTCCATAGATTAGTAAAAACACACTACATATGACTCCATCTGTACTCTTAAGAGTGTAAAAACTTATCAGGCTGACTGTCTTTCCAATTTATTGAAATCGAAAACACAGGAAAGCATGTCACAACACTATATGTCTTTATTCTGATGGTTGGCTTTTATTGTATATAGTTCATGTTTGAATGATCGGAATTTCAGGGCCAAAGCTAAATAAAATTGTTAGTTTTCTTACTGAATTACAATCTACCCGTGTTCGTTTCTTTGTACTTTCCTTTTAATGATATGCCATATTACATTTTTTTATTATCGTAAAACAGACGAGGGGAATACATCTAGTTGCTAAAAGACGCTGTCACTGTCATAAAATCACCAGTAATAAGCATCAATTCTGGTGTGAAATAACGATGTGTATTGTAGAGAAAATACCATTTGAAGACTATGTGTGTCATGATGGACTTCCATTTTGTCAGGGACATCCATTATGTCAGCGGAAAAATACACTCTACATCTTATCATTTGATACGTATTTCTAAAGCAGAGACCTAAACGGAAACTTTCTAAGTTATTGGTCCTTTTCATAATCTTTTCACATAATAATCATTTTACATTTAACTCTGTTCACACATACGGGATATACTACTTATCACCGAAACGAAATTCCAGAAGTCTACGCGCCACCTGCTTATTTCACAATTATCTTACTTCAACTTTCCAAAGCCAACATCTGTCTAACTACGGTTCGATACCTTCGAAAATGGTTTCCATCTGCTAATATGAAAAATATTCAATAGCGTGTATGTAATTACCACAACCCGCTTAAACTTGCCGGAATCACGTTACTACGTTATCATCACTTCGCTCAGCTGCTAAAAATGTTTGAATATGCATGAAGATCATGCAATAGTTTATTAACGGAAGCTAATTTATCAGCGTATCACTCCCCATTATTGTCCGCCCATTTATAAGGAGAGCAAATTTAAGATGTCTTCTTTTAATAAAACGCATATTTTTTCAGAATACAAATTGCAGAGAAGCCACAAGAGACGAAAACTGTTAAATCTATGCAAATCGAGGGCTATGAATTAAAAAAAAATACGTCACAATGGTGACATCGCTTGACGTACGAGATAGTGTACGCAGTAGAGCTGAGGACTTTCGAAAGTTACCAGCCATAGTCCAGTGCAGTATTTGAGGTGAAGTTTATTGTTAGGCCAAAAGTAGAACTGAGAACAAATGTGGTTAACCAAAGGAAATACACTCTCGACAAATAAGACACCCCCAATATGTATCTACTTGTGTGACCTTTATGTCCCAACCAACGGTATTTCCATTTATACGCTGGCGTGCAACGGCATTTCCCATAACCCTTCAACACTTTCCAGGTTGAAAATGAGCCGCTGGATTCACAGATTGGTATAGCTGATTAAAATACTGTACGAAAATTATTTGAATCGGTCAAATGTCCAAACATATAGCTTCAATAGTTTTCCTATATTATGAGGCCATTGTCTCGAGCTAACATTTATTAAAGAAGCGAATACACGTCCTAAAAACAACCTTAAAACTCATATGGCAAGATCCCTTTATGCTCAATGACCAATGCTTTCTTTTCATAACTTAACATCATAAACTTATATGCTCTAGTTAGATTATAATTTATTTTTGAGAGTGTTAAATTACAGCTTATGTCTTGATGCCATGCGATTTGAACTGGGGGTGACTTGGCGGAAGCTGGTACAAAGCAAATGAGGAACAAATCAATATTTAGGAGGACAAAATTCTGTATATACAATTCTTATTGATTGGTAAAATGGAAATTTGCAATCTACATCACCTAACCCAGTTATAACTTTAAAACTATTTACAGCTTCGGACACCTGCTACAAAACCCCGGAAAGTACAATTAGCACGGTCTTCTGAGTACCTGGTATGTGTGTATGTCTATAAACATCTTTCCAATTGGCCGGAAAATGTTGATGGGCACGCAAGCGTTAGACAGGCACACGGTTAAGTCATTCCCGGTAAAGAGGCATTTTGGCCTTGATCTATACTTAAATACATTAATATGTTTTCGAGATGTAAATAGACTCACAACTGCACTTATTTCGGTAGATTCCTATACCACATAGCGTTAAAATCCAACACCCTTGTTAATTATAGAAACAGTCTGGCTAAATTAGGCTGTACTGATTACCTATTGAGCGATAAGACTGTACCTCCAGTGAGAGTCAATCCGTGTCAGTGCTGTGGAGTGGAATGTGTCGTTCAGTCAGTCAGACAGTGCGGGGGAGAGTTATATGATATGGTGCTTGATGGCTTCAACAGAGCTTATATTTGAAACTACTGCCAAGAGTTCTATTTTTTCTTCTGTTTTTTGTTTGTTTCTGTTATTGGATTCAATTATCAGATCGATTACCTTGACAATGATTTAAAATCAGAGATTATTTGCACTGGCGTTTACCCATCTGAGTTGGATGATACACGCAATTTATCAATAAAAAAAATGACTATGGACTATGCAATATTTTAGATGAGAAAAACTCGAAAAGAGTAAAGCAAAATAAACTAATAATAATAAGTATTGATCAGTTTAGAGTATTTGTGCGAAGAACAGATGACAAAAAGCTGTTCCTTATTTCTACAATACTTATTTTCGGAATGGCTATTTTCTGAATATTTATAGCCAACTAAATTATACGTGTTTACATTAAGCGATCCACTTGGTTATTCTGGTTGAAGCAGCAATAGACTGATGTCAATGTCAGTTTTATTATTTATACAACATTGCGTTACCAGGATTTTCTTCCCATATAATTAATGTGATATTTCACTGCAGCCTACGAACACTTTCTGTTATTACTCTATGAACTTTGACCCAGTCCGGACGTTGAGTGACATGTGCACTCTCCAGTTTGCAGATTAAACGTAGTATTTCAGTGTAGATTCCACTGAACCAAACTCGGATATCGTAAAATTAACCAATTGATTCCAAGAAGTCGGAGAAAATGACAAAACAGCCATGTGTTCAAACTGCTGAGCATCAACAGCCTCGTGCTCTTACAAAAACCGAATCATGCGTATGCGAGCTTGTAGTCAAAAAAATGTCTTATTGGTGTAGTATTGTAGACTAGGCTATAAACCTTAACGCGTGGATCAGTTTAGCATCAGACATAAATTTCAATCCGTAATGTACCAGTACATTTATTTTCTGACCCACATCTCAATTCCTCGGACTACCCTGAATGTCCGTATGGAGTAATCCTTAAATTCGTTGGGCACTACCTCCCTCCCTTGTTTAAATAGATAGAAGTTATCACTCATTAATTGAGTAAAAGAATCTTATAACACATGATACCAAAAGTAAACAATAAAGTAAGTGCATTATAATGGGCAGTATGAGTTTACAAAAGATTTTTTGTTTGAATTTAAAGTCATTGGATTAAACGTTCAATACAAATAGAATAAATTAACGCTCAATACAGTTTTTTGTGAGGAAAGTTATATATAATCATTTAGATACATGGGCCGTTAACGGAATCGGTTGGGATATCTTCTTGTGAGTTGGTTTCTAATAACTGGTGTGTCATTGTCCGGTGTTTCGCTAATGTCATCAAAATCGTCCGGGGTGTATGGCGGTAACAGCCTTTCACGAGGTATGACTTTAAGCAGTGATCTATTCCTTGACAATAACTCTCCACGTGGACCCTTAAATACTACCATTGGCCCTTTATTAGCTTCAACTGTGTATGGTCTCACAGCATATCAGAGAGAGAACTTATTTCTACGTAATTGTTTGATCAATACGTACACAATCACCCAATTGGATTTGTGACTGTTTGGCACCGAAGTGCTTGTCGGCATATATTTTCATTTAATGTTTGGATTTACGATATTTGGTTCGGGCTTTGGTGTGGTATTCTGATAAACCAGAATTTGGCGTTTATTGTGGTTGAGGTAGTTTGGTTCTAATCGATCTGTTGAAGATGTGAGTAGCTAGAGCAGCTGCTGTAGTAGAGTTGGGCGTTGCTCTATAGTAGAGCAGAAAGCTGGTTAGATCCTTTATTCATTCTTTTCTTTGAGAAAATGAAATACAAACTACTTTTTCTCTTGTCCTTGTTGGCCATTATTGGTTGATTTTCTATGTTTGAATCAAATAATGTTGGCATATCGAACAAAATCGCGGCCATTAATGGATTTCAGTCCATCTACTATCCCGCGTGATCCAAAAATTGTGTCCTGCTTTGGGATAAGGTGGCTCGCTGATGTGGGTTTGACAACCTCCACAACGGGGTATCGAGAGTAATCATATATCAGGTGGGAATGGTCCGCAGTAGTCCATACTTACACTGCTCTTTGGTTTGATGGGCATGTCTGTCATTTGAAGGTGTTCTGGGTTTTTTGATGGGCCATTGGCTTGACACTGCAGGCAGCAGTTTATGAAGGTTTCTACATCTTTATCTATATTAGGATACCAAACATTTTCACGTAGATGGTGCTTGGTCTTTACTATGCATGATGACCTTCGTGTGCTTACTGTAAACTGTGTTTTCTTAACGTCGGTGGTATGGTGAGTCTTGTGCCACAGAGTAGGGTTCCGGAAGAAGTAAGGAAAAGTTCATATCGCAGTTTGTAATATCATTTCAGATGAGGGTCTTGTTTGTTCCATCGACCGAAAGGGATAGCGTTTGTCACTTTGGTCCTTTCACTTTGGCGAATTTTGGACAGATTCATCAGCAATTTCCCGGTCAGATGATTTCTGTAATTGATGATGATATCTAGAAAGAAAATCAGCAGTATTTACTCTACCTGGTTTACACACAAGTGATAGTTAATATGGGTGAAGTCGTAGTTGCCATCGGACAATGCGAGCTGGCGGTTCAAACGTCGGCTTGTTAAACATAGAGGCAAGTGTTGTGATCACTTATGACTGTAAATGGATGACTCAAAATGTAGATTTGGAACTTTTTGCCAGCCGACACGACGACAAGGGCCTCTCGTTCTGTCTCAGTGAGAGTATCGATATTCTGTATCAGTTAGCGTTCTACTAACTGTGGCACAGGCATGCTTAGAATGGTATTCACTTTTTGTGTGTCTGGCAAGACATAATCTTTGGGAAAATTTAACTGGAAAAAATGTAGGGTTGGTGAAAGCCCATTCGTCCAAATCCAAAGTTAGATTTCGTTCTCGCAGACGCTCTTGAAAGAGTTTGGCGTTAATGCTGTGTCATTCTCCTGTTGAGTTGTCCCAAAAATGATGACGCGATGAGAAATGTTAAGCGCTCCAGGAATTCCTCCAAAACTTGTTGAATGACGTGTTGGAAAATTTCTAAAGCTGATGACCTTTGTAAGTAGCAAAAGTGGTGATATGTCTTGAATCTTGAAGCAACTCAATTTGGTGGTAGCCTTTGTTTTAAGTCCAACTTTGAGAATATCTTAGCCCGTTTAAGTCATGGATAACCTCGTCAATTGGTTGGCATAGTTTGACGATCAATTGCCCGACAATGTTAGGCAGGCGCATATCTACACATAGACGGTCGAAGTAATTTGCCTTTTTTGGAACCACTAAAACTGGAGAAACCTATGCTATAGGGCCATCAACTGGTTCAATTAGGTCAGGTTAGCATCAAACATATATTTCCATCCCTTCTGCACCAGTACATTTGTTTTCAGACCCACATCCCAATTCCTCGGACTATCCCGGATGTTCGTAGGGAGTAATCCTTAATTTCGTTGGAGACAACACTTAGAGGGACAGTCGGACAGTAAATATTATGGCAATCTTATTGAAAAACATGCTAGACATTTTAATCTTGTAAGGAAGCAAACACTGCCATCTTTGTAATGCAAACCATTTGAATTTCACTGAATTTCAATCAGACGTAGGCATATCAGCTGAAATGACAGCTGATTGGCGAATTTGACATGGATTTTGATTTCATAGTTCATATAAACAATAAATAGAATATTGCACAGGTACCATAAATATTGCTTCTTGAATGGTAGAAAAAAGTAACACACTCGACGATTTGAATCTCGTGGGTTCAAACTATCAACATTCGCTCAAGCAATAGTCAGAGTATTCAACTTAACTGTGTAATATCTTCTATATACGTTTTAATCGAGACAGATGATTAAGTGGAAATTGTTACGGAGCAAAGCTCTTTACTCTCCTTCTGTACCATAACCTTAACCCAACGCAAGACTGAGGCTAAAAAACCACTACAATAAAATATCACATTTTGTTATTAGACCTCCAAAGGTTCTGCGTCATACGAAAGGGGCCGAGGTTAGTAAAGTCCCTGCGAAAGCCTATTCTCCTCTTTCTACCACGTGACTTCTACTTTGACAAGCCTTGCCATCCGCCATGTTGGTGTACCTCAACCCGTAAACAAAACAGATAGAACACAGTAGAGAAACCGTTTGACCATAGTGTTATCTATTATAGTAGGGTTATTTGATGAAAAGCGGTAGGGACAAGGATGTAGAGTTCTTTAGAATGCCAACTGAGGTTGGTACATTCGCCGTTAGTTTTTGAGGGCCTTGTTTTTATTGGCATTGGTGTATGTGGTTTTACAAGGGAATCAATTGTTATATCCAGTTCTTGACCTATTTCACTTGCTAATTCGAAGTTTAAGTCTGTAACTCTGACATAAGGCACCTGATTCACTTACGCTGGACTCAGCCGAGTACATTCAAACAGAGTTAATGTCGGTTTGTCATTTATTCGTGTCCGTGCTTCAATGTAAAACATCCCACTAACGACATAGTTGCAGGTTTCAGCAATTCCTGTTGTTCAGCCAAGGCAATGAGCAGAAACTATTCATTCCGTCGCTCTCTGTAGCAATCCAGATAGACATCAATGGGTCGTACATTCGTATGGAAGGTCTTATACTTTCGCGGCTACAACATGCTTCCCGGAAACAACAACCACCGACTGCAGTTACGAATCCATATGATATAGGGGTGAACGCCTCCAAACCTTAATATGCTTTGAATTGTTGTTTGTTACACATTACCTGGTCTCCAGAATCGAATAGGGGAGCAACGTGCACATCCAGAGCTTTAGCATACTCGGAAAGCAGTTGAACATGAGTAGAAATGGTTTTCACCTCTTCATGGGTTTTTTCATCCTATACATTTTTTCATGGCAATTTCGAAAAAATACATTTTTTTTTGCAAGTTCTGTATATTTTGGCCTAGTATTTCAATAAATTAAACGCGCTTAGGGACACCTCCATGGCTGACATCCACGTGTGATGTCACGTGAACGCGGAGAATACACAAAAATATGTCGTGAACAGCTATATCAGTGACTAAAAAAAACCCTCAAAAGAGCCGATAAAATCCGCTGAACTGCATTTTTGTCTTCCGTGACAAAAGAACTACTTATAGGGAATGACAACTGTTTTTCGACCTAAACCTATTATTATTATTGCATAGTTTAAAAGACAACCATCTGTATTCGACTTGCAATCAAATTAGAATAACCATGACTTAGTTAATCTAAATAACGGATCTGATGTCATTAAAATACGGTAGTTTTTTTATCTAGTCGAGGCTGTCCCCATTGCCTGTACTGGCAGATGCTTTCATACAAAGCCGAAAGTGTGTGTGTGTGTGGGGGGGGGGGGGGGGTCCCAAAGAGCAACAACAACAAACAACAGCTTGTCCATATCAAAGCGGATTTTTTAAAACCGCACACGTCCGCTGAAAACATTCTAAACGTATGTCTTACCCAAAGAGCTATGTTGATATGTATACAACAGATTAACATTGCACTTGGATGACCAAGCTTGTGTTTTTACAGATGACTAACAATGCATCCATCACACTGGTGGCCGACCATGTTTTTGAACAATGACTGATTAACGACTGTGAAAAAATATAGCCGCAGGGTATCCTGCCATCGCACAGCACGTCATTTGTCATCGTCAGTGTGTTCCAAACTCGTCGAATTTGAAGTTTGGAACATTGGATAAAAAGTATTGGTTTCCATATTGATTTGGGATTAAATTATAAAAATAATATGGCAGAGTCAAGTTTGAATAAAAAAATATTGTTTTCGTGAACGGTTGAAAGGATAACCCACTTGACGCTGTGTGTCTCGACCACTCACTCAATCAATATTTATTGGTGTGCAATTTCTTCTGTATCCTAAAAGCAATGCTCCTCTTTGCAATGAGAAGCTTATAGGTAAAACGGGCATCAGTTCTTGTGTTGAATTATGCTATAAATGTTTCTCATCTAGCTATATCCATTTTATAATTGGATTTTAAATGTGGGTATTGCTTGAACTACAGTTAAGTTCATTCACGTGGCCATGTCTTGCTACTTTAATCACTTAATAGAAGAGCTCCATAAATATGACCAATCAAATAGCTTTCTTGTCACGTGACCTATAGAATCGACTGTTTATAGTAAGGTTTACACATGTTATTAACCCGTAACCAGCACGAGCGTAAGCCGCGTGACATCGGCATGAATTGGCTAATCACTCCCAAAGTATCAGCTATCAGTGTTCGTATAGGTCAGTTTATACTTCTAACCTTCAGGTGATTTTATACGGTCAAATCTTACATGGCGACCATACCGTTTTAACCAATCAAATCTAAGATAAATGCAGGTAATCTTGTTTCGAACTTCCATCATGAGCTGATCAAGTGCAGCGACCATGCGACTATCCAAATCCTATGACTCTTAAATGATTAAGTGACATGAATCCAGCAAATCACAAATCCCTCAAGCAAATGAATCTAGCAATGTACATGCATTACTGCCAATAAACAATACGGAGGGCTGCGAACACTGCCGGCTGATCGGTGCATCAACAGGCCTTCTTAACTTCACCTGTATGCTGACAAAACATTCACCATTTTTGTAAAACACTGGAGATTAGCTAAAATATAGCGTTACTTCACTACCTAATTATGTACCCAAAATTTATCAAAATGTTAGATATAACTTGTTTGGGTCGTAACCGTGGAAGTGACATGGAATATATTTTGGCTAGGCTTATTGGGCAATACAATCAGGTTCTGAAAATAGTAACTTTTGAAAGAGCAAAAAGAGTTTGGAGTAGCAGCTAAAAATGTGTTTGTTCTCTCTTATTATTTTATTGATTTGTTGTTGTTGTTGTTGCTGCATGTCACTTCCACGCTTCCGTAGTTTGCAGCACAGTGATAACACATTTTATTATTTGCTGTCGTGAAAGCGTTAACTCGTCTGTCAAGAAAACAGGCGCGACCACCTGCTCTTTGACGAAGTTTAGTGATATGCAGAAGGCTTCGTTAAATATTGCACTATAGTCTCTTTGCTAAAGCAACGTTTCTTATGTGCTATTTTTAGCATATAGTTCTTTTTTTATTATGTTTATATAGGGTTTAATTTATGTGCATCACCAATATTACGTTACTATTTGTGGCAAATGTCTTGCGAAATATTTGTGGAAATCCATGCACCGATGGTCCGGCACGGTAGACGAGAGCTGTCTTGGTTTCGTACACTTTAGAAACTCTCGCGATAAGATTATTGTTTTTTTTTTGTTTGTTTTTTTCATGATAACTATTACACTTCACGGGTTGGAACATGCGTGATTGGGGATTTTTCCCAACTAATGGTATTCCCAAGCACACTTTATTCGAATGATTGCCTTCGTGTCATATGTTATGCAAACTTCAATGTGGATAAAATGAAAGACACATCTTTGTTACCCATATGGCTGTAAAAAGGATAGTGTCCTTCTGGAGCACAACAAAAATATAAAATGTTAATTATTTAACATATATGTGAAAAAAATGTCGTTTTCGTTAAATAAACTTTAATTTTACAGATGTACAAAGGAGCTCTAAATTTCAGAACAGATTAATTCAGTGGATGCTGCGAATGCAGACGACCTTTTGACGCTGTTGTTCTGTCAATTCTGGAGATGGCACTAGCTATCCTACAGAGTGGTGTCAACGAAAGAATGATGATATCCATGGTTACATGCGCTAATCAGATTGTTGTTTCGTCCATGAGAGGCTTGTAGGAGAAGTTTGTAATTGTTGGCTTGGATGCTTAAACTTCAAACATGTAAAAAAAAAAAAATAATAATCCATTGCCTCTTTTTTAACATAAGAGAAAAAGATTTCCACATATGCTGAATACAATTTTATTTTACATATGCCGAATTCTTTTTTACTAGTGTAGAATTGTTTTTTTTATATAAGCGTATTTCTTTTAAATAAATGTAACACAAATAATTTATTGTTTTTATTGTGATATGTTGTCACATATGTAAAATAAAGTCCTTTGATTTACATACGTGAAAAAGAATTTCATACATGTTAAAACTAAATTAACAAAAGTAGAATATAGATAGAAGCGATAAAGGGGAGTGAGGTAGTCATCGTGTTCTTTCATTAATGAACGAAGTAATAAAACTGTTTTAATCCACCTGCGCCAACGGAAAGACGATATATATTAAATAAAAAAAAAGAGTCTAAATTTCATGGAAATTTATCCACTCTGGCCTGTGTTCACTGCGTTCAATTTAATATTTTTGAATAATTTAGGAGAGAAACATTTGCTTTCCTCTACCGAGACTCGATCCCATTATTAAATATATTTGACTGAGCAAGATCAACGGATAATAAGATTGCAAACGTCTGCATATATATACGTGCCTGTTATATAATTCTACAAAATATTAAACTAAACGTATAGGGTTAGGATGAAGTCCCAGAAATTACGCAACAGTTTAGCGACTGTATGTAACGGTATGTGAAAGACACCACTCATTATTAATCGTTCAAAGCAAACTATTTGTGTACAGCTTCCCTGTGGACCTAGTGATGTTTAATTGTGTCGCGATGACCTAGTTTCGCCATATCACAGTGTCAGGGGATTCCCCATTCTAAACGTTATTCGCCGACCTACCTCGAGATTTCAGGAGGAGATTCCAAGCCAAAGGTATCATGAAGCCTTTTCGCTGATTATCCCGAGTTTTTCGGGATTTTTTTATTAAAAGAAGATTACACCATGCAATGACAAACAAGTGTGGAAATGAACTACTCAAAGATTTGCCGACGGAAACCCAAGAAAAAACAAATGAGAACAAAATTGTTCCTGACTTCCGGGTTGAAGCCAAGCAGAGAAAAAAATCGTGCAAGTCTTATATACTATAATCCACAATGAGTGTTGATGGGTGAATTAACTCTATTCTTGGCGGTTACGCCGTGTGGACGGCGTAGAAGAAACAGACTGATGTAAGCTCATGTTTTGCTATGACTTTAACTTTGAAAATTAACGAATACGTAAAAATTTAAGAAGCAACCTATGCTAGAGTCATAAGTAGATATCGAAATCAGATAAGCATCAACAGCACCACAAAGACGGCTGATACACCGTGACATCATGTGATCAATCGGAAGCAGATATCTTACGGCTAGTTTATTCTGCAATAATTTCCTTATTTGGGGAAAACCATTGTTTAGTTTGAACAGATTCTATAGTTTAGAAAATTTTGCAGGTTGAAACTCAAAAGGGAATCGAACGTGTCGACCCTCAGATTTAGGCACCGAATCGCAAGCAGTAAATTCCGGCCACCAAGGCCGATCAGCCACCCGTTCTTATTCTACGTTCGGAAAATGTGTGCTCACAGGTAACCAAATTTGTTTCATAGTGTCTTGTGAACCTACCCTACGCGGCTGTGGAAGACATCAACGTATTTATCAAAATATTTATACATGTATGCGCACTGCGCGCTGAAAGCTGGTTTCTAATGGGGATTCCCAGCTATCTAGCTTCGCCTTGAGCATGACATCAAAAGGGATCGTTCGTGTGCTAACCAGACTCTCCTCTCGTTGTCTTCGACCAAGGCTACCGGATGACAGGTTAATTAAAACAAATATTGCACAAATACGGACTGAATAATTTCGAATTTCAACAAATAATACCCCAAAGTAATTTATCTGTAAATAAATTAAAAGCTTTTGGGTTCGATTTAATTTTTGAAATAGGAATATCTGTCCATCAAGTCGATCATCTACTTTGAGGACAAATCCGTGAAAGGGATACATTCAACTTTGATAATCTCGGACCAGGTTATTCAATCTCATTAAAGTTGATAAATTTACGTTAAAAGTTCTTTAGACAGTGTTCGTATTTTCTGAAGCTTAATAATGCTAGTCAACATAATCTTAGTTCTTTTCGTTGTTATTTCTAAAAGATATACAGTGAATAAAAAAAACTCACGTTTAGATTGTTACCAATTAAACGGCGATAGTAAGCCAATCGAACTTTCGAACATGCTTGTGAATTAACATTTTGATCAAACTCTTGTTGTTAAAATGGAAGTTCACTTGCGTATTTTGCCTATGGAATGTTAGAGATGGCCATTTTTCAATGGTGTCCATACAGCACGAATGCGTGTACAGATAATTGTCCATATGTTGTCCATATAATATATGGACAATATATGAACAATTATATGTACATGTTTAATATTATTAAAAATATAGCCTAGAGTCCAAATATACTGTTATTTCAATGACTTTGTCTGTTTTTGTTTAACTAATGTTTGCACAAACTATTGTCAGAATAAGCTGAACAAAAATGTTGAATTATATCTGTTTTAAATTTCATGGCGCTGCAATTCTCAGAAAAAAAGTTTATAGGTTTCGTCCGATAACCCTACATCCGATATCCGATATAGACTGCTATACTACCATGCCACATTTCGGGAAAACCCCAGATACACATGTCTTTACCTTGGCTCTCGAAGATGCCGATACCCTATACTCTCAACAAAATATCAAATAATATTCTACGGTTAACATAATAAATGAAAGTAATTCGTAAGTAACGTTAGAAGCTAAAATACGTATAATTCACATGTCAGTGACAGTGTCGGTGTTTGTTTAGATTGTACCTAGATCAACCGGCTTAAAAAAAGGGAAGACTTGTTGTACCGGATTTCTTAGTAAATTTCATGTTTTTCGTTCCGAATATTTTTCATTTCTTGTATTTATTGGTCCCAGATTGTCTCACGTCCTAACAAACTGACAACTCATTGTTTATCCACATGAAGCCTTGTATCAGACATTTTCGTCAGTTACAACGTATGAATGATCGACTGGGTATTCGAGAACTATCTAGAATTTTTTTTCCTTGTCACTCACTACCTTGTATGATCGATGTAGTGGAAAAGTGGATGTCTCTAACAATACATATGGGCCAGAAACATTATAGTTCAAGGGGGAATAGTCAAAGCTGGTAGGCTATGGCTATAACAGTGAGTATGTCATATCCATTGTCACAGACCTTACAAAAGAAATCTCTAAATTGGTTTTATGGTTTCATGAAAGATGACCTGCATTGCGTGTTCAGAAACCTAGGTCTCTTGAGATACAGAGGCCATTACCTCTGAACAAACTGTATTAAACTATTATACAAATTAAGAGGATAGCTTAGACAGATAAAGCCTAAAGAATATCCCTGAGTGAGTTTATAACATAGACGAAAAGGGGCTCCTGAAAAAGCAGGAGTCTCCAAGTAATGTTGAACCCAGCGGAGATACCCCAATATCTGTTACCTTATCCAGGTTCAGTACCACTACAGTTATTGGATGAGAAAATGTGATAGACTGTGCCATACCTATTTTTTTTTAAAGGAAAACGCATGGGTGACCAGTTACGGGAAGGTAGTTCGGCAGGCAAACATGGAAGTGTGAGCTAATACGGAAATCCTTTTTTTGATTCTGTTCAATGGACACAAGTCCCATGTAACTGTTTCTCTTTGTGAGTGGGCAAGAGAGAAACATATCATACTTTTTGTTTTGATAGCTCACACATGTAATGTACTTTCACCTGGATGTCGACTTTTTTTGGTCCTTTTGAACAAATGTATTCTAATTTAAAACATAAATTTATCCGTTAAAATCCTACAGATGGTGTGGATAAATATTCTGTATCCATCGTCTAGAATAAAATGTTGTCAAGAAATTTCTCATCAATCCAGCTACTGTGCCATTGTAGCCGGGAAAGCCACGACAGACTACAATGTGCTCAAAAAATGAACAAATACGAAGAGTTACATCCCCCTAAAAGAAAAAAGCTAGTTATGTGCCACCACGGCCGACCGTAAGCTTGTGTGAGACATCGAAATGCGACACAAGAATGGGCCTACTGCTGACATCGAAATTCCCCATAGAGTTAATGAAGAGACTGAGTTTGACTTAGAAACCTCCGAACCAGATGAAGGCTCAGATGACGATGTGTTATGTTGCAAATGTCTACATTGGCGAGCAGCACAAGTTAAATACGGTATTTTTTTAATTTTTGTTTTTTTGGCTCAATGTACTCACCCTAACCGCGGCCTTATTCTTACGGTGTTTGGAAAAAAACCAGTGAAATTTGTGACTCGATATGATAATCTGTTTGTCAGGTCGACATTTAAAGATCATTTTTTTCTTATACGGTAGGCATTTTTTTTACAGTAATGTTTTTTCATTATCTGTTTTAGAATACAGTCACGGAAGATCCAATAAGTCTATTTCTCTGTTGTACGAGTTGAACCAGATGTATAGTGCTAATAGCAAGGCTGAAGATTGTTAAAAACCGTATTATTTCACAACAAGAAGAGTTATTTTGGGGTTAATCCCATACTGGTGTCAGAAGTGAAAAGACTCGGAAAAGATTCAAAGCTTTAGGACAATTTATAGATCTTCCCTAAATGTAATACAGAAGGGGTAACTACATCAGAAACTAGAGACCTCTAACAAAGACACTCATTAATTTCTTTTGCACGTTTTTGTCCAGGACGTAGAAATCCAGGGCTCAGTTATATCAGCTTCGAAGAATGTTTTCATCACGGAAAAATAATTATAATATATTTGGAAGAAGCGATTATCTTTCTGGGCGCATATTTGGTAATTGTTACTTTACAATAAGTGTGTTACCTAATGACATGGTAGCCCGGATAGAGGTTATGGTTTTGGTTAATCTTAGCTGCGCCTATGGATCTGATTAAACAAATATTCAAACACTGTTTTCTCCAATCTGTCTACATTTACATTAAATAAAAAACGACCATGGATATGTTTAGTCATCTTCTCTAGCCAAGAGTTTTGTTCCTAGCTACTCTGCATAACAGCCCTTGGCGGATTGATCGCATATAAATAGAATTGCAACTACGCCTCCTGGCAAGCAAAACACTGTTAATAACTTGTATATACATTGTAAATATATACAATTCTTACTTCACGTTTTAATAGTGTAACGCTTTTATAAAACATTTCAATTATTTATTGTTGTTATTAATAATTTATTGTTATTAACTTGTACTTTTAAATGAAATATGGCAATGTAAATTAAATTAACACATTTTTGTAAAAAATATTTAAAAAGTAATAAAGTATGTGATTGACGGGCCATGAAATCCATCACGAGAAGCCGCCTTAAAAGCACAATTTCAACAACAATAACAACAACAACGCCTCCTGGCAGATAAATGACAAAATGTCGAGCTAAAGCGCTTATAACGTATGGTAAGTTGAATGTTATACTCAAGTTTTGACCATTTTGTAAAGCACAATTGGCTTAGATACGGATATTTGGTATCTGCAGGGATGGGTACATATGTAATACTCCCATTGAATAGGTTTACCATCCCGAACATATCATTTTGTTTACAACACTTCCCCTACTTTCATGATTGACTATCACTGTAGAGTCATCTTGAAAGACAACATCTGATTGGTTGCGTATAAGGTCCCACGCAACCAATCCATCGCTTGACAGTAGCGTTCGTCTTTATGTGCTCGATCTGTCAAGGGTTGTATTACAGAGTAGCTCGGAATATTACTCTTGACTATTAGAGATGATGTTTGGATATGAAACAGTCATTAAAGCTGTGCAAAGTTGAGCAGGTGGGTGAAGGAGCATAGACCTCCAGAAGCTTAACGTCTCCCCACCATGATACGAGTTAACACAGTGTGTATTTGGTCAGAGCAATAATGGATTACATTTTGAATATACAAATGGGAAACGAAACCCAATCAAAAATAATCCCACCCGAAAACAAAGCAAAAGTAGCTCATGTTTTACTGAGCGTACAATTAATAAGATTGCATACATTTTCACGAATTACGTTTGAACTATGTTTATTTATATGACACTATCAGAAAATAAATCCAAGAAATTTCCTGATTCGTTATTATTTTAATAAAATGTTCTTCTACGTCCAGTCTGGAGGCCCATACAATACGACTAATAAAACAAATCAGTTGCTTAGTGACTAAGTGGAATTAGGACTGACGACTATAGACACAAAAACTGTGCTAATAACACAACGGACTAACCCGTATAGTCTAAAAATTAATACTAGGAAAACTTTTCCAAAAAGTGTTGCTTATGCAGATTTGTATATTGAGATAAAAAAAAGGTCCACATTCGCATAAACAGAGTAATTAACAAACTTCCAATCAAGATTATGTTTAACTGACATTGCTTTGTATCATTGACTAGTTACATCGTATACAATGTGTTTACACTTCAATTGATATACTCATGCAAACATATATACGCATAAAAACCCCATTTAAATTTTGACATAACAGTAGTCATCCTGCTGAAGACAACTACAACACATGGTGTTGCCAAGATCCCCTGCCAAATGAGGATCACTAGTGTGCTGTTTCTGAACTGAACAAGTGGTTTGAAGTATTCGTGCTCTACTAGAACACCACAACAACTGCATACATTTTTTTCTGAAATCCCGTAAAGCTTAAGCCAAAACTCCAAAACGTCGTGGCCCGCGGCCGTGGCTTAGTGGTAGCGTGCGCTCTTACTAATACAACTTCGATTAACCATTCACTGGATGAGTCCGCCTGTCGACCCGCTGGTATATGAGTCAGTCACACGATGTGGTTCCGGTAATCGCACGGGTGGTTTTTACTAGGTTTCCCTGCTAGTCCATTGGACAAGGAGTAGTTTGAAGTGAAAAATCTGAGTACGACGTTAAACACCAAACAAACAAAGAAACAAACAAGCCAAACCGTTGGTCATGTGATTAGAGTGGAAAATTAATCGGAGAATGAAGAAAGTTATAGTAAGTGAGAACTTTGTCAGAAAGTCTCCTTTTTGACTACAATGATTTTAATCATGATTGAAAAGAAACAGATTCGTATTGGGAAAAAACCCAAAGTCCCTTCGTGACGCCATCTTGACCAGAGCAATACGGAGGAATAGAATAGAGAACAGACGAAATCCCAATAAACTTATTAATTCACGCACCATGGCGAGGCACCGCCTGAACCATATCATTCAGAAAGCACACAGTCTACAAACATAGCATTGCGAAGTTTCTGTGCAGACCAGAAAACGTCAAAATCAGCCTTGAAATGTTGCAGCATCTGCTATCAGAAAAAAATGTTATAAAGCTTTTCATTCATAAAATTTCTTTCAACGAAAATTATGATATTATTATTCAACGATGCACCTGCTCATCCAGACCTTCAAAGGCAAATACAGTTATACGTCTCTTCTATTGAGAGCTCAGAGACTGCGATTTTCGCGGTCATATTGAGAATGTTATGCTACTTGTCACAGCTGGTCAGTCTAAAACTTCTCTGTGTGACATGAGCTTATAATCGCTAAAATATATGAATATAGCCATTCATTATGTAAACAATTTCATAAAAATGCGAACATAATGTACATGTAAGTCATTGTTATGAAAAGGAGCGGACATAGAATACGTGAACTTATACATATAATGCCCACGGGCAATACATATTTAACTTACCACTTTGACTGTAAGGCACACTATAGAGATCAGCTAATGAAATATCCTATTGATATTATGAAGATGCGTTTAAATCACATCTGACGGATTAAAATTAAACTGCGACTGAAAAGCAATCTGTCCTGCACGTCAACGCCCGATGTGTGTGTGTGGGGGGGGGGGGGGGGGGCAATA
>JARFOD010159299.1:0-12078 GCA_031763545.1 Mopalia muscosa | reverse complement strand
TAGGAGAATAGGAGTGGATAAAAAGAAGGCCACTTGGCTAACTAATGTAAAGGATGAGCTAGAGAGAAATGGATATGATTACGTATGGACTCAACAATTTGTGCAAAATGAAAAACAATTCATTTTAATGTTTGAACAAACTCTCAAAGATAATTACATATCGAAATTGAAATTTGATTTATTTTCTATGTCCAAGTGTATGTTATATAAATATGTAGTAGATAATTTTACAGTTCAGCTATATCTTCAAAGAATTTAGCATTTACAGCAAGAAATTGTATTTGTCAGATACGAATCAGCTCGCATCAGTTAGAAGTCGAAAGAGGAAGATACAAAGATAAACCTTTGCCCGAAAGAGTATGCTTATGCTGTAACATGAGAAAAGTCTAGGAAGAATATCATTTTATATTGGAATGTCCTCTTTATGATGACCTTAGAAAAATGTACATCAAAAAATATTATAAACAATCCCAAGTACCTTTAAACTTGTTGCCGAAAATTGCAACCAATTAAGAAAGCTGGGACGCTAATTCTTATATTTGTCTTACTAAACGAGAAGTCTTTCTCTCCTCAACTACTAGTAAGTACAGTTTTACTATACTGCTATTTAGTATAACGGTAATACTCAAGTTGTATCTTTGTTATTTGCCTATACATGTAAATCATGTTACTGTGTCCGCCATCATCATCATGTCACAATATTGTATGTACTGTAAATTTTTCTCGATGAGCTGTGTAAGTTTAAGAGTCCAAATAAACTTTACTACTTATAGATGATTTCTCTCCAGACATATGTTTTCTTTTCAATATTACTAGTCTGACAGCGATATCTCTATATCGGCGACGTTTGGATAGCGGAGTTGGTCCAGCTAATCACTGAAGCATCTTCACTTCGCTGCAGCCTATTCTGTTTGAAACACGATCATGATCTGAAATAATCTGTATGGGCACATATACGCTGGCTGCATTCGTTGGATGTGTATGGCTGCGTATGGTTAACATTAACCCTGATGAAATTCCATATAATAACACGAAGGAAACATTAGTGAATTTGCCATAAATAATCCCCCTCCGCTGATTAATCCCACCCATTGAGAGGTGTGAATGAGCAGTTCTCACCTCCACCTGTATACGTCGTGAGAGTATATGTTTGTTTTATATACCACCAAACAAACTCGGACAGATCAATTTCATAAAAATATATATATGATTCGTTGTCTTCTACAAAATCGGCTTTTTATTTGTGTAACAAAAATAATTTTATTCTAGAAAATTATTTGCTTAAGTTACCTGTATCTTTGATTCTGAGTTACGATTCAAAACCTCCAACAACAGGTTATCAGTGGAGGCAGGGCGGTGGTGCGGTACCGCACGAGAGAACCGCTTCTGTTTATTGTGTGATGAAGGCTTTATTGGGGATGAGTTTCATATTTAGTTTGTCTGTAGTAAGTTAATTCATTTACGAGAGAAGTATATACTGAGATATTATTATTTATTTCCAAATGTTTTGAACATGTATAATTTATTTAACAATCCCTCTCAAAACTTGGGTTAAAATTAGCTGTATTTATTAGACATGCTTTAAAATTGTATGATAACTCTTTGGATAACAGATAGTGTAGTTTATTTATAGTTTTGTACTTTTATAATTACATCCAATTTGCTCAACGCTGCTACCCGCCACGTGTATGATTTGTAAATGTTTACCCTTATACCAGTTATTCTGGTCAGGGTGAATAAAGAATTGAATTGATTGAATTGTTGTGGAATTGTATACAGGCGTCGTGGGTATTAACCGTTCTGCACGAGGGTGCTTTGTTAATCTCATTAAGTGCTGGCAGAAAGCCTGGAAGTCACGTCATTTTATCGGCGATATTTCACGCCATTCACGTCACTTCCGGGTACATCGTAAATTCTTTAGTTCTATAGCTTAAATGGAAAGTTAAAAAAGACGCCAATTCTCTCTTTTATATACAGCTGCATCCAACATAAACACGAACTATACTTGCACTGCAATACATTGAATACCAATCTAAATGTGAAACTTCCCTCTGTATCAGATATACTAGTAACACTTATTCTCTTTAACATACATATTCATGCGATAATCTCTATGTCTCTGAAATACTAATTATTAGCCTGATTTATTCCTAACTCATGCCAAATATCTACATATTCTGTTAGCTACATATTCAACAATACTACACCATATTAATGGTCATTACCTTCTCTCGACTATCTGTAGGTTACCCATAACACAACTCGAGATTAAGGTTTATTAAGGAACTTGTCTCTGTGAGGTAATCTGCAACCTGAGATTATTCGTCGGTATTATCATCCCGGTTCCAGTGTGATTACTTTTAGTAATACATACAATTTGATCTCTGTTTTCGGATAAATAGGTATACGGTTTCAATGAATTGCTAGTTGTCTATAACTATATGGTTATTGTTCCAATATATTGACCAGAGAGATGAGTGCATGTCTATACACCCGAAAAGCTGAAATGATTTGAATATAATTTGCCCTTGATTACAATTAAATGAACCCTAGATTTATTTTATAATATTTGTAATATATCTAAATTATTAAAATAACGACAAAGAAGTAATTCCTGAATTAAATATACATGTACATATATGTGATTGTCAAAATGCACACAAATGCTTAAAGCCTGTAAGTCTCACGTGCGTTTTTTTTATATTCACGTATCTGTATAGGCCATGTGTATAGGAACTGTCCTTAATGGGTAACGGCACATGAAATACTTCTGTCATTAATAATTCATTCCGAAAGATTATACTTATAGTCATACTAGGCAGTCACGTTCTGAGTATAAATTTCAATAGTCCACATGACGCCAGGTATCCATGAATTCACCGCTCCACAATATTTACTTTTATCCATTGTAAAACTGTACTTTGTCTTTTCGGGGCGATTTCGTTTACCGAAATTCACGAGAAGTTGCGACATGATGTAGGTGTTCATAACATATATTCTCAAGGCAACGGTAAAAATGCATACGACCGGACTTGCACATTTTCACCCTTGCCACGATTGGCATAAAAGAGTGACAAAAATTTGATTGAGCTATTGTAGAAGCAATTAAACAGCCAATTCAGAAGCAGTTTACAAATCATGCCCGGTAATTCGACAATAAACAAGCGGTACTGTCAATTCATTTCATGCGATGACGCCGGTCTATATTCGTATATGTATATCTACATGTCGCCTCTAGTTGCCATCATGTGCTTATAGATCAGCGCCTACTTTGCTAAAGAAAGCTCCAATTTGCTTGGGCGGGAAATAGAGGAGTCGCTCTAAAGTAGCTGTTGAAGACTACACTGAGTTAATTCAGTTTTTTTGGTCTGTGAGAGCAAGCTGGCTATGGGGATAGAAGAAAGCTGGTATTATGATCTGCTCTTCCGCCTTTCAGCGGGAAGTTGATATTAACAGGTGTTTTACTATACAACGTATTTTTTACACACGCCTTACAACCAATACCAGTCCAGTGATAGCTTCACTATAAAAAAGAGTGTTGCCCCAAATATTGGCGGAAATTAATTCGCGATGGCCTGATAAGGCATAGGAGTTTTCTTCGTCTCGTACACCATAGAAACTCTCGCGAGAAAAGGATCGCATCACAACCGTTGTCGGACTCAGTCTCAATAACCAGAATCTACAGCTTCGCTCCTTATCGTATAAAGCGATCAATGTTTGAGTTAACTTCTCGTTATAACTATATCCAACCAATAATTTGTGAGCTTACAACTTCCCTATAACTTTCAAATGACTACATCTATCGCCTCTTAATTGCACTAGTCGAATCTTATCGCAACCCGCCATCTGATTGGTTTTATACAATTTCCCGGGCAGCCAAGCAATTGCGTGGATGCTTAGATGCTAGTTATATAACGACTCGACATGTTCGTCAAGGATGGTAATGCAGAGTAGCTCGGAATAAAACTCATGGTTATCAAAGTTGGCCCACTGAGTTACTGTGTATGACGAGCATCGATGTCACTTAATGCTGGGCTAGGTGAAGACCGATAGAGGAGTTTTGTAAACACGGCGTAACCTACCATCTAGCTTTCCCACATAGACTGTGAACTTTAGGATAAACCCGCGCCATCACCAGCTAACCAGGAAGTCACGAGGCGGGGCTTTACTTTTGTCCACAGTTACATACAAATCTGGCTGCTTAAAACATTGAAAATGTGTAAGGTGGGTCAACATTAAATATAACTTAAGAATAAATAAATGTGTAAGTATATGTTAAAAGGGAATGGCTACGGTGGCCCATAGATGGCATTATATACAACTGAGTGACATATTATCATCGTGGTCCCAGTGTATTTATTGAATGTAAATCGTATGCCTATCACCGTACAATTTACACTATTTTAGCGAATATCACTACATGCAAAATGGTCCAGGGATGTAAAATAGTCATGGGGGTAAGACTCCAACGGCTTTAATCAAATGCCTCAGATGCCTAAAAATAGCGTTCCATATATGAATTCAGAATAAAAACAATACTAAACCATATAGTCTTTTTTCTCCAAATTAATCAAAACATACAGAAAGAAGGAAAAGTTTACATTTTATTGTTGGTGTTAATTTTCACCAATACGGCTAATTATTTCGATGGCAAGCTTATGGTTACTGTCTTTACCTGTGGTTAAGGTCATTCTCTATACCTTATTCCGAGCTCCCGGTCTTTAGTGACGTGACTATAGTGGCACATTTTGATGATAAGCTTTCGCGTCACGACAATGATCAATCTATGTCATCTTATAATGCTCAAGTTCATCATCAAATATAAGCCAGAGCATATATAAAGGTTAGGTCTATTTGTTATTATAATCCCGGCATTTGACTGGCAAACTATTGTGCATGGACAAGACTTTATATAATGGCAATATGATAAACATGTCGAGAAAGCTGATTTTTCAGCTATAAATATATTTAGTAGGTGAAGCTTTAAAATAAAAGTGAAGTGTCTGAAGTGTTAGCTATTTTGACCCAAATTTCAAAAAAAGTTTTTGGTAAACTATAGTCGACAAGACTTTATGTAATCGCAATATGATAAACATGTCGAGAAAGCTGGTTTTTCAGCTATAAATATATTCAATAGGTGAGGTTTCAACCTAAAAGTAAAAACTAAAAAATGACGCTCTGGAGTGTTTACCTATTTTGACCCACATTTAACCATAAAACATTTTTACGCTGCTGGTTTTTACGAAACTGTGGCGAAGAGCAGAGCTCCGTCCCCCATGGTGGAATATCCATCCAGCCTTTCCTTACCGCGGTACAGATCATGTCGGAATATCCTTCCAGTCTTTCCATAACGGTACAGATCATGTCGGAATATCCTTCCAGTCTTTCCGTAACAGTACAGATCATGTCGGAATATCCTTCCAGCCTTTCCGTACCGGTACAGATCATGTCGGAATACCCTTCCAGTATTTTCGTACCGGTATAGACATGTCGGAATATTCTTCCAGCCTTTCCTTACCGCGGTACAGATCATGTCGGAATATCGTTCCAGTCTTTCCGTAACAGTACAGATCATGGCGGAATATCCTTCCAGCCTTTCCTTACCGGTACAGATCACGTCGGAATATCCTTCCAGTCTTTCCGTACCGGTACAGATCATGTCGGAATATCCTTCCAGCCTTTCCGTACCGGTACAGATCATGGCGGAATATCCGTCCAGTCTTTCCGTAACAGTGCAGATTATGTCGGAATGTCCGCGGTACAGATCATATCGGAAGATACTTCCAGTCTTTTCATACCGTTACAGATCATGTAGGAATATCCTTCCAGTCTTTCCGTACCGGTATGAATCATGTCGAAATATCCTTCCAGCCTTTCCGGGCCGGATCATGTCGGAATATCCGTCCAGTCCTTTCCTTACCGCGGTACAGATCATATCGGAATATCCTTCCAGCCTTTCCTTACCGCGGTACAGATCATATGGGAAGATACTTCCAGTCTTTTCATACCGGTACAGATCATATCGGAATATCCTTCCAGTATTTCCGTACCGGTATAGATCATGTGGAATATCATTTTGGCCTCTTCGAATACTGGTGTAGAGCATGTCGGAATATCCTTCCAGTCCTTTCCGTACCGGTACATGTCATGTCAGAACATTCTTCCCATCTTTCTGTGTCGGTACAGATCATGCCGGAATATCCTTCCAGCCTTTCCGTACCGGTATAGCTCATGTCGGAATATCCTTCCAGCCTTTCCGTAACGGTACAGATCATGTCGGAATATCCTTCCAGTCTTTCCGTGTCGGTACAGATCATGTCGGAATATCCTTCCAGCCTTTCCGTAACGGAATAGATCATGTCGGAATATCGCTCCAGTCTTTCCGTATCGGTACAGATCATATCGGAATATCCTTCCAGTATTTTCGTACCGGTATAGATCCGGTCGGAATATCCTTCCAGCCTTTCCTTACCGCGGTACAGATCATATGGGAAGATACTTCCAGTCTTTTCGTACCGGTACAGATCATGTCGGAATATCCTTCCAGTCTTTCCGTATCGGTACAGATCATATCGGAATATCCTCCTAGTCTTTCCGTACAGGAACAGATCATGTCGTAATATCCTTCCAGTCTTTTCGTACAGGAACAGATCATGTCGGAATATCCTTCCAGTCTTTTCGTACAGGAACAGATCATGTCGGAATATCCTTCCAGCCTTTCCGTACCGGTATGGATCATGTCGGAATATCCTCCTAGTCTTTCCGTGTCGGTACAGATCATGTCGGAATATCCTTTTAGTCTTTCCGCAACGGAATAGATCATGTCGGAATATCCTTCCAACCTTTCCGTACAGGTACCGATCATATCGGCATATCATTCCAGTCTTTCCTTATACCGGTATAGATCATGTAGGAATATCCTTCCAGTCTTTCCGTACCGGTATGGGTCATGTCGAAGTATCCTTCTAGTCTTTTCGTACCGGTATAGTTATCTCCGAGATGAATGGAAGCAATAATGAAGGTCCGATAACGTCACCATACCTTCAGACATAAACAACAAACATGCCTTCCATTTTGGATAACTCATATGACGAAAATAGATCGATGCGAGTTATCTCCGGTTCCGAAAGGAACATGCTCCGTCACTTGACTTTCTGGGAAGAACGTGATTTCGCGGGTTTCTCCAAAAGTGCCAGTCAGCCTCGAAAAGCTAGACGATACTTGATGGTTACAAAATGCTAAGCTGTATATCGACTCCAAGCTCAGCAGCATATGTTTTTAGATCGAGGTATCGTCATTATATAGCGAAGGCTATATTGACAATACAGCTACATCGAAATCCGTTTTGTGGATTGCGTTTTTTTTAAAATCCAAACTCAGCAAAAAGTAAACATATTAAAATGGAAATAACGTAAAAAACCTGCAGTCGATTGACCTATTTTTGAGCTGCCCTTATTTCTTATCGCTTGCATATTATGCAAAACTTTCTCTATCAAACAGCTATTGAAGTTCTCCCGCCATCTTTGTTAACCTATTCCTATATGTCCCTTTGTTGTTTCACAACCATAAAGTCAGAATCTGAGTCGCCGACAAAGGATCGTAGGACTCGGGTGCAAACTAAATCTCAAACTACAACTGAAATGGCTACTGTGTACTCTAAGAAAAAATGGCTCTAATGGATTTGTTTGTTTGTTTGTTTGGGGTTTAACGTGGTACTCAAGGGTATTTCACTTATATGACGACGTGCCAGTCCAATGGGCGAAGGAAATCTCTCTCAACACCACTGGCAACAAACAAAGACAGGACGGGACAAATACAGGACTATAACAACAACAGGACGCAATACAGACACCACAAACAGATCGGCTTCCTGTTCCCCTTTAGCTCTGATAGCACCAGGGCAACGCGAAGCTCCTTCCAACCGCCTGCTGACTCTAATGAAACCCCTAAGGATCTTCAACCATGGCTCTGTTTGAACCATGTTTTTGTTCTATATGAAACCCTCACGGCAACTGTTTCAAGTATTTATCCCCTTCTTTTTATATCAACGAACTCATTTTGTCGTAATGTTTCCATACAATCCCATTTTCTTTTCTAAAGAACCCTCATGAACCATTATTTCTAAGAGTATGGGTGATCCAATTGTTCTTGAATAACATAGAGATTCATTATAGGGCCCACCTGATTAAATCAGTAATTACTTTCAGCTTTGGGAGCTGCGTCACTCCCTTACCGGAATATCTTCTAACTACACTCCGACTAACCAACCTTCTATTTTGTAGAAAGCTGGGCGGCTGAGTGGGGGTCCGATTCCCGGACAGGTTTCAACCTAAACTTTTAGATAAAAATGGTTCTTATGGAACCCTTTAAGGTTTTTCATTCATTGCTCTGGTTATATATGAAAGGACCGTATTTGTCGTAGTGGTTTCATTGGGCCTACATATATGGATCCATTTATTCTACATAACCGTTTATCCCGATATGGCTCCATATAAATGACTCCGTTTTTTGTCAAAAGAACCCTCAAAGAACCATTATTTCTAAGTGTGTAAAACATTGTCTGTACGAGTGTTAATCCCCAATTATGAAAATACTGTACCCAGTATCTTTGGGAGCCAAAAATATTGACAAAATAAACAAAAAGTTCATCTCAATTTTAGATGGAGCAATTCGCTGCACAAAAACACAGTATTCCTTAATACAAATGTACAGAATGAGAACACAAAAGAACCAGATATCTGTCAACGGAGAGACTACAAAACATGAAAAACGATAGGCTTAAGCGCTCTACGTGTGAGGTAAATATTGTTGGCAAACATACTCGTTCGTTAATTTATATGTTTGAAATACATGATTGCATGTTGAACTGCATGCCACATATCTTGCTAACCTCATATTTTCTATACTATGGGCATGGTTATAACCTTTTCTTGGGATGTCTGTATAGGTTAGTTGGTTATCCTTAACACATTTTGGTCACGTAAGATCTTAATGGAAACCTGTCTCTGTGAGTTTATTTAGAACATGAGATGATTTATCATTTTTATGTCAATCGACATACCTGTGCAGGTTTGATCTGTTCTAATCCCATTCCGAAAATCGTTCTTGCTATATATTTATCTCTTATTTTCTATACCATGTGCATGGTTATAAACTTCTCTCGGGGTTTTCTTTAGGTTAGTAGGTTACCCGTAACAATTCTTGATTAAGATCTATAAGAAACATATATATATATCCTAAAACAATACCAGTACAAATTCGTAACAAGGTAAAGATGTGAGGTTTAAACAATTGAGTATGATTATGGATTGAAGAAAAATCGTCATTTCATGATTAAGCTATTGATATGTTTGAGATGTTAGTTGCAAGAAAGACGATTTTTCTTCAATCCATTTTTTTATCTGAGAATGTTAATATCATATCAATGGCTTTATCATAAGTTATTCAGGTTATCTAGTCGACTAACTACACCCTGAACATGTTGAAATCCTGAATAATTCGTGACTTATTTATAAATCTCACCGTTATTTCTTCTTGCTTATTATTATTCCACATTCCCATTAAAAAAAAAAAAACAAAGAACAGTTATCCTTTATTCATCCTATGCTGAATCAACATGATTTAATCCCAATTACTGATCATTGGCCAGCATTATTGCGGGAGGAAAACTGGGTAGTAAATTAACCCATAAAACCCACGACCTTCCGCTGGTTGCTGGCATACCAACCCACAGGAATCGAATCCATGACCCCAGAGGTGAGGGGGATATGTGGACCAGAAACGTACACTCACTAGAGCGTACGCTCTAGACCACTCTGCCAAGGAGAAAAATCTTAAATTTCTGTCGGTCTTACCAATGTATTACCACAATCATACCCACGGTAAATCGACAAGAGCGTTACGAACTGTATCCATAAAATTCGTGAAGAAGCTTAACTTAGTACTTTATCAGTAATTTCAATTCCGATTTTGTTGGTCAGACGTTTTCACTCATCAGAATATTTCGAAATGATAATACACTCGGAAAGTGCCACTGTATGTTAGAAAGTTATCAAATTTGTTTCGTATTTGTTCGTTTGATTTAGCTCAGCCATGATAGCCCTTTCCCTTGTAGTTTGAGAATTTGTGTGCACCCGATTCCCATGAGCTTTTTGTCGGCGAAGTAGATTTTGCCTTTGGGATTTTACCTTATGCCAGATGGTTGTGAACGAACCAAAGCGCATGGGAATTAGGTAATAAGATACCGGGAAAACTTTAATAGTTGATTGCTAGAAAAAGTTTTGGACTTTATACAGGCGAAAAATTGATGAGTGCAGGTTTCTTCACGTGCATTCTGTCTGTAAAAACTTTACTTTCTGTGTAGTTTGGATAAACAATCTCCATCTACCAGACGTTTTTTGACAGTATTGCAAACGCTGTATAATGACGGTACCTGGATCTAGTTCGATTGGTGTTTAACGTCACACCCTTTAGACCGTACTTATCTATGTAGGAAGAAGAATCGATTATATTTTAGAATGCGAATGAACCATTTGATAGGGATAAATATACGATGCCTCTGTATCTGTGAGGGATAGTACTCGTAGGTATATCATAAATATACGTTTATCAGTTGATTTGAAAATCCGTGATGACATGCACAGCACATTAGTGGTCTCTCGAGTGAGTCTAAGAGTACTGGCGTCGAGTTCTGAACGTATGTATAACGGACTGTGTTTTGTCAACGGTTCTAGCTATACAATGTATATATTCACATTTATCGATCAACCTTCTGAGAATCTATAGGGCCTATATCTTCATACAACAAAAGTACAAAGACTAGCAACCTTTTGTGTTTACAGCCGTTGTCATGGATGTTAATATCATATAAGTAGCTACACTGATTTGTTAGAGCTATATTATATTAAGGATGAAATGAACACCACATCACAACATATCCGATTACATAGACCGTGCACGTGCGCGTGTCTATCGGGCTTTATATCTCCTTTTCTTGCATTCCTCCCCCTATATTCCAACGGAAGAGTCAGCGAAATGGTCCATATATTTATTTTCCATCATTTGCTTATATAATGCTATATAGGCACAATTGTTGGCCAGTTTTGTTGTGGGGAATAAGGAATACAAGGTACAACCTTGCCCAAACTACAGGTCAACAATACTACTTAAAGACTTTTACTTTTTTCGGGAGTTTGGCAGCAGATGCAATTCACACAGCATTCCACATTTTATATATGTCTTTTTTCCCTCTATATTATAGCTGACTTTAGAAGGAATCGGTAATGTAAGGTGTTGTTTTTCTGTGTTTAATTCTTAACCAACTATCAATAGAAAAACTACAATTCTTTCATTAGTCCACGTTTTTTAATTACTTTTATCGGCTCACTTTTTCTTTATTCTTTTCATCAGCCCACTATTTGCCGTTACTTTTATTGGCCCAATTTTGTAATTCTTTTCATCTACTCACTTTTTGTAATTCCATTCATCGCTCCACTCCAAAGAAAAAAAAAGAAGAAGAAAAAAACAAGCAGCCTCAACTTAAACGTTATTTGATAAGTTAATTACTTCTAGGTTCGATTGGGATTTAGCGTCGTACTCAAGGGTATTCCACTTATACATGGAGACGGTTGGCGGATTATCCGTTTCTCAGTCTCCTGCAATAAAATACATAGTCTCGCGTGAACCAGACTCTTCTCGCGTTAACTTCTTCTACGGCTAGAGGGTCTGGTTACACCGCATGTTATTTTTTTGCAAAAATGAAATGGCCCGGTTATCGTACAGATGCAAATTTCAAAAATTAAATTGAAAACGAAACCTATCAATTTATTTACCAATAAATTACTTTGGGGTTTTATTTGTTGGAATTGGAAAGTATTCAGTCAGTTTTCCTTAGCCATAATATACATCTGTATATATATCACATAATATTTCATTCTTAATTAAATCTGGGCCAAAGTATACCTGAGAAAAAAAATATTGATTAAGGCTGGTAGAACTTATTATTCCACATTCCCATTGAAGTTTTTAAATTGACACAGAGAAGTTATATAAAAAAAAAAGAACATTTAATGTAAATGT
>JARFOD010159288.1:0-12078 GCA_031763545.1 Mopalia muscosa | reverse complement strand
GGTATCTATGGAAACCTGACCGCCATTTTGTTATTTCTCATTATCCAACAATTCTTCGTGTATCTCCGGTATGGAGTCGTCATTACCCACCACGGATTCGTCATTATCCAGCACAGATTGTTACGAAATGAGTTTCCCCTGCCTACGTCACAGCTCAAATAACTTGTGTGACAAGTCGCAAGTTTGTAAGTGAATAAAACAAATTCTAAGTGTCAGAAAGACACAGGATTTATTTTACAGATAGTTTATAGTATTATCTTTGTAATTCAGTCCCTTTAAATCGGATTTAAAACCCATTTGGGAATACCTTTAAGAACATGCTGTGTTATCCCCCTTTCCGTTATTGTTTGAGATTTTGTGTGCACCCTATTCTGATGGTCCTTTGTCAACGAAACAGATCATTCTGACCTTGGGACTGTGAATGAGCAAAGGCACATGGGAATTAGGTAATAAGATGGCGTGAGAACGTCAATAGCTGGTGGTTAGAGAAAATTTTAGGAGTAAATGCAGGCGAAACATAATGAGTACAGGTAAGGACCTTTACAATGGAAGATTAAGGTATATCAACAGCAGTGTGAAAACATTAAAAAATCTCAATCTACAAGACGTATAAAGCTGTATTGTCAGTATTGCATACTCTATACAATGACGGTACCTTGAAAATAATCCAGATGACTATTGGCTAACTATTTACATGGCATTTTTTCTTTCTTGTGACGTTTTTTTTTTTTCTCTTTTAATACTATTTCACTTGTTCACTGATCTGATTATTATTTTGCTGTTTTTTGATAGTTTGAGCCTTTAAAACTGAGATAGTATAAAGCACAAACAAACTTCAAGTGATTAAAAATTAATAAAAGATCCATGAAAAACAACTGTCTAACAAAATGAATATTAAAAAAACTGACGATTGGTTTCTATTAAAATCTTTATGCAGAAATGCAATTTTAGGGTTGTTGGAGGGTTGGAAGGGAGCTTTCTCCTGTCCTTGTACTTTCAGAGTTAAGCAACATGAAGCTGATCTGTTTGTGATGTTTTTGTAATTACGTCCCGTGATTATCCAGTATTTGTCAGGTCTTGTCTTTGTTTATTGCCAGTGGTGTCAAGGGTTGTTTCCTTCAGACATTGGGCTGGCACGCTGTCATGTGAGTGAAGTAACCTAAAGAACAGTGATAAACCCTTATCATACAACCAGATTGTAGGATTGGCAGGTGCAGTGTGGTTGTTTCTAAACTCAGTAGGTCTTTGTCCTGAAGTTGATAAAGATGAAGAGAAAGAGAGTAGGAGGGAGCATCAGTCATCAGCTAACACTAGGTCAGAGTGATCTCTCCCAAACCCAGTGGAGATTCTCAATGCCCTCTTTTACCCAGTGTGAATGAAACAGATGGGGTAGACAGGTGTCCTGGGTTAAAGGTCAACTAATTTTACAAATCCATATGACAGGGCCTCTAATATATCAACAAAGTATATATTGGGACTGTAAACATTGATATTGTGAGCCTATGATGAAGCCCAAGGCTCAGTTCACATTTCTATATTATATTTATTGTTTATCAGACCTAAAAGCATCTCCAGGGAAAGACATTAAATTTTCTTTCTTTGGCAAGGCCCACCACTTGAAATAATTTAAGTTATGTGGGTGCCTGGGTGGAAAAAAAAAATAGTTTCATGAGATTCGCATGACTTCCACCTATCCTAAAAGTACTTACTTTGTACATAGCAAAAACTATGTACACCAGGCCTTATTTTTTCAGATGACGTTAAGCAAACGAAAATTCACGCGAACGGTCACGGTTCACGCAAACTAAGACCATGTACATGTACATCGGATGTCTACAGTGCACGTATATGTTTTACATTAGATAGCCAGAAAAGGATTGTCATACGCTGTCAGAAATATATTTTTTATCATAGACTGACCATAATGGAAGTTTATTTAAGTATGGACCATTTCTTGCTTAGTTGTTTGTTGATAAACAGTGCTAAAAAGCAAGCCTAAGGCAGTGTTAGCTGTGACCTGGTTGGCTGGCTCCGGCTATCGAGCCAATCAAAAGCACCTTTTGTTTATGGTCTTGTTTAGCTCTATGCCAACCTATTTTGTTGACAGTTCACGAAAAATGAAACTCAACAATCTTAATTTGGATAACTTAGTAAAAAGTTTGCATTTGCTCATTTAACTGCACAACATGTGCCCTGATATTGACCGGATTAACTCTTTGTCTTGATGAAGCCACTCAGACAGCTTAAGCATGCTGCTGAAATAATAACAACAGTTGTTATGACAGTGGCGACTTGTTTAACCCATCCACGGAGCATTCCCAGGCTGGTCTACTGGTATTAAAGACTTAATTCGTGAATGGTATTTGATTAAAATCGGTAAACAAAGATTGGTACCAGTTATAACCGTTTACACGGCATATCGTGATACATTAAAGCGTAATTGCACTGTATATTTAAGTAACCTATATACGAGAACGACTGTTTGTGCAAATTTGTAAGCGTAACCGAACGATAGGTTGCGTGGGTTTTAATTCAGGCAAACAGTAGATCGGTTACGCCAAATTTTGAAAAAATAAGGCCTGGTACACCAGGCACGAATCAAGCATACAGCAGTTTAGGGGAAATGTTGAATTGCAACATGGAATATTAGTACCATAAACTAAGTTTAGTTTACTTTAAGATGCATTACCAGAACTGATTTAATAGTGTTTGATGGTCTTTCAGAACAATTTTGTTCCCAAAAAAATGTTGTGTCCTTGTAAAATATGTGAAAGGCGGATTGCTGGATTCTGAGACCCCTTTATAAATAACAATTCCTGAGGCTCAAATATGTCCAGGCAGCAAGCTAAACTAAGAATTTGCTTTTATGTGTATAAAAATGGAAAACAACACAGAATATCTATTTTTTGCTTGGTGTATGTTTTCCAGGTGTGGGCTTAGCCATACATTAGGCCATCAAGCACAACTGAAAAGTTAATGGGGTACAGCGACAATAAAAACAGTGCTGTAGAAAATTAGTGAAGTAACATGTGGTGACCTAGAAAAGACGTGTTTACATGTAGATCCTGATTTAGTATTTTACCTATGTTTTGTGCATCCTAAAACATGTGTAATGTTTTTGTCTAGTGCCAGTGACCAAAGTTCAAATGATTGATGTCATATGTTGTTGTTGTTGTTATTCTAATGTACATGTGATATCAGCCACAGAAATACCTTTCACTTTACTATTTATAATGACAACAACAACAAAAAATGCTGAAATGAAGAAGAAAGAAAATATAACCTGTTGTAGTTATTTTCTAGGCATTTTTATGTATTCTGTACACAATGTAAACGTATAACTTTCTATGCAGACTGGTGAAGGCTATTATCATTCATGCGTGTCAAATAAATCAAAACTTAATAAGTGGTAGGGTATGTGCTTATAGTTATCTTCTTGCAATATCAGTGAACATACAAGTATCTTTTTTTATGTGTATTTCCATATATTTTTAAAGACAAAAACTTGTAAACAAGATTTTTTTTCATTTATAGCTTTTTTATTTTTGTGCACTGGACCATTTAGAGCTTGGGCCTGTGTGGCCGTGGCTTAGTGGTAGCATGTGTGCTTATTAACCTGTTTCGATGTACTGTTCACTGAATCGAGTCTGCCTGTTGACTAACTGGTATATGAGCAAGTCACACGTTGTAGCTCTGTAAACCACAGGGTGGTTTTTACGAGATTTCCTCTCAGTTTTCCACCATAATAAAGCAAGGTACAACGAAAGTGGGCTATCCATGGTCATATAAGTGAAATACCCTTAAGTTATGTTGTTAAACCATAATCAAAGAAACAGAGCCTTGATTTATGTACTCCTGTATCTGGTGGGATTAATCCTGTTGATCTAACATCGGATAAATAAAAAGTAAATAAATGCTTATAAACTGCAACACTATCGAGCCATTATGACATGCATAGGTAAAGGAAAAAAGCAGATTGCCTACACTTAATACATCATAGCCGTGCTGCTCTAAGTTGTATATTTCATTAGTCGTTAGACAGGCCTATTTTTCTGTCTTCACCTTAAAGATATAGCCCTCTCTCTAACTAAAGGCTGTAAGATTATGTGTAAGACATATTTTTATCGCACTGGATAAATATTATTTTTTTAAAATAACAAATTTATCGTTTTATTATGATAGACCTGTGTCATAATTCAACATAGCCTTAAAATTGGTCCTCTAAAATTTTGTTATGTAACTTAACTTAAATTGCACCTGCTGCTGATTTACTTTTAAATACATAAATGTTCATTTTTATAAAAATAAAGCAAAATTCCTTTTTAATGCAAACGTCTGACATTAATGATCGAATTGAAAATATTTTTCAAAATCAGTAGCAACATGCAAATTTAGATGAAATGTGAAATCTGTGGTCATATAAGTGAATACCCTTGAGTACAACGTTAAACACCAATCAATCAATCAAACAAACAAACAATTCACTGATTGTCTTCTCTCTATCCAGTGGCGTATAGATTTCTTTCAGCCATACCTACCTGCCTACCCTGTGTGTTTTGAAATATATTGTACACAACATTTATCTTATATACACCAACAGGACATTAAATTAAACACAGAAATAAAAAAAAATTCATTACGATAAAGAAAAATACTATTAATTTTTTTTTTAAATGTGCCTTGGTGAAAAATAAAGCAAAATTGCTTTTAAACAAACTTCATTGAATATCGGATGACAAATTTGTCCAAATTAGTAGTAAAGTGTAAATTAAGACGAAGACTGCAACCGATTTGGGAAACCTATAAATAGGTCCTCCAAAATTCAGTTTGCATAACTATGGGGAAAACCCTGTTCTGACTGTTCTCCCTAACAGCACAAGCCTGGCAATGTGCATACATCTTTTTACACAGTAATTTACCTGGACCCGGTGGTATTAGGCTAATATTGTGTGAATGCCAGGGTTAATCTTTCTGACAAGGAGGTTATTATTCAAGCTGAAAGCCTTTAATGATAGATGAATGTTCTGGTTAGATTAATCATTAATGTTAGCTGTCTCTATGGAGTAAGCTAAGTCCATGGCTTCTGTGGGGTGGCCTAAACGCCTCGTTATCATATCACATTGATCGCTTACAAACTGAGAGCCTTACCGGCTTGAAGCAGTGTTGTTGATTATGATTGTTGTACACATGGAATTCAATGCCATTCTAGCCTTGTTGTACATGTAGGCATGGGCGTGTACTTTAAAATATGATAAATCAAAATAGATCAGAAATCTGCTGGTACGATACACTTTAGACGTGTGTAATGTTTATTCTATAGTATAACAACTGGGCTACTGGCAAATTGCAAAGGGGACTACCTTTTAGTTTAGAATATAATTCATGGGTAAAAACTTCAGTGGAAACAGGCAGTTTAATACTTTGTTTTCTGTCTGACATTATTTGGAGAATCCCACACATACATGTAGGTGTACATGTAAGCCTTGAAAACATCAAACTGAAATAACAGGTTTTCATAATTATATACGACAATACTTATACTGTGTCAATTATATTTCTAAAAAGCAATCACACTGGCACAGGGATGTAATATACATTTTTGCTAGCCTTCTTACTGAAAAATTGAGTACATGTATGTAAATATCTTTAAATTATTAGGTTGTCTTGACTATGTGATGTAAAAGAACTTGTAAATTTATGTTTAAGAATCAGATGAGAATGCTTGGTTTAATCCCTGTACTCAGTTTTAAAGCTGTCTTCAACAGAACTGATATTTGGAAGGCTTCTCCATTAGATGTGGCGGGCGGTTGGAGGGAGCTTCATGTTGCCCTGGTGCTCTCAGAGCTAAAGGTGAACAGGAAGCTGATCTGTTTGTGGTGTCTGTATTACGTCATGTTGTTGTCGTACTGTATTTGTCCCGTCCTGTCTTTGTTTGTTGCCAGTGGTATCAAGGGTGTTTCCTTCCCCCATTGGGCTGGCACGTCATCATATAAGTGAAATACCCTTGAGTACGACGTTAAACACCAATCAAACAAACAAAACAAACAATCAGACCATAATCAGATTTCTGAATCTGCTTTTAGCTTGATCTCAACAGGAATTTATGAGACAGTATATAAATATATTGACATAAATTTGGGCTTGAAATAGTAAGGGCACCCATACATTTTCCATATCTAAAATGGCTTTGGATACTGCCCTGAACATGTTAACTCATCCTGATTACAATTACAGTGTAAAACAGTGGAAAAAACCTCCAGAGCATTTCTGTCAATCCTTCATGTAGAGACAACATTATGCCTGTAACCCAGGACAGCACAGCCATTATCCACCACCCACTCCTCAAAAACAGAATTTAATCTACCCCACTTAATCTCCATTTTCTGGTGAGGTATTTTTAGTCATGTTGCAAACATCTATTGGTACATGTACATGTAGTAATACACACTGTCCATTAAACTGTATAAATGTATGTGAGAACTGAGGTGAGAGATAAGGAATGTATGTATTGTTGGGAAATTCACCTGTCTTCTGGTCTTTCCATTCAAGTGGGCCTTCTTCCTATTATTCTCAACCCAAAGGATCGACAGCTCTTGGAAAATGGCCAATATTGCTCACCTTATTAAGAGATAGTTTAAGAATGTACAAGGAAAATTTTGTCAGTCAGCAGGCCTCTGATGTTTGGGAGATCTGACATAAAGGGGTCTCCCCATGGTTATGGAAACTTAATTTAGGAGGACTGATTTATAGGTTTCCGAAATTGTTTGCAGTTTTAATTTAAATTTGAAAATTCAAATGTTAAGTTATCTCTTATAGGACTGATTTTTAGGTTACACCAGAAAAGATAACAGCACAGGCCTGAGTCAGTGTAATACTCAGATTATTTTCTGGCATTACCCATGAAGGATTATTTCTTTCAGCTGCTGGTGGGTGTTTACAGCGTTTTGATGGGGGTGTGGGGGGACCTTCCTGTGCTTTGCTGACAGTTTTTGGTCTTCAAGTTTGGGGCATTCTTTGCTTATCTTCTAGTTCACAATTGTCCATTGCTTGAGCTGGCACACTACCATCTGAATGAAATAACCTTAATTATGGCCCTGCCCTCTGGCTAAGGGCAGTTGTTTGAAGAGTAGCAATGCTGTCTTTACTTAGCACTTGATAAAAATTCATTTCCAACAGTATTGAAACACTTTACAGCTAGGTTGTGCTAGTTTCAAATTCAATTAGTGTTGAAATACACTGCCGTCATATAAGTGAAATATACCGTTATTAAAGCACGGCGTAAAACACCAATCAATCGATAAATCAATTATATATGTTCTAGATAAACTAAATTTTATTTTTCTCTTATACTATTTATGCACAACTGTAAATTACTGAATATTTGTGTGTTGAGTGACAATATAAACATTCCATTGGAACTAAATGGTCGGTCATATGCAATGAGATCAACATTTACATGCAGCCATTCAAACTGTTATTCTAGTATATTGATCAAACACTTTCTAAATTTAGACCTGATATGGCCAATAACAGGTATTATGTGACAACTGTGTGACAACACAGTGTTCTGTATTAGGCAATGTCAAACAGTTTGTTATAAGAGGAATGTAAACAAAATATTTGTAGGACTTGACAAAAAAGTCCTACTTGGATTTACCATTCACAGGAGCGAGTCCTTCTGGTGACCATCAGGTAAATGAGAGAGTCACACAATGTGGCTCAAACAAGTTCGGGATGGTTTTTACAAGGTTTCCATCTGGTTTTCTACTGTAATAAAACAGGGAACAGTGTGAATTTGACAAATAAAGAAACAAAAATCAATCAAATGATTATCATATATAGACTATGATTATTTTTTTTAGGTTTGAAAGGTACACTTTACAAAGAGGACAGATTGACACATTTCTAATGTGTTACTAGCTGGCAGTGCTATTAAAGCCTGTCCACAACACAGTTAACACTAACCTGCCAGAGTATAAATTTTGTCAGTGTAAAGAGACTTTTGACAGGTGGGATTTGGGTTTATTACCTACAAGTAGGTTTGTCATGAAGTACACCAGACATTGTAAAATGTTAACAGAATGGCTAACAGAATGGTTAACAGAAGTTTATAATTATTTTAACACAACACCATTGTCAGATAATATAAATGATACTTGACCTATTAATGTATTATGTGTTAAGCTTGTTAAGTTAATCAAGCTGTTTGCATTGTAAAAGTGTGTAAAATCTGTATGTTTGTCCACTCCATTGATTTACTTGGTCAATATCTACCAGCCCAGTGTTCTAGATGATTGCAAATATTGATAAATATTCCTGTTCTAGTTGGACTGTGTTTATACAGGTATTGCCTGGTGGACTACACCTCCTCCCTGTCCTGTTTTACAGTCCACATCATCTCAATATTGAATAAGTAACCCATATCGGTTTCATTTCTACCTGCAGAGGCTAGGTTAATCACCAATCCTTGCTCTGCAGTTTAAATGTTTATATCAGCTATCGAGTTGTTAAAACCTTTCCTTGTGCCAGGTTAGCTGCATTTATACCAAGTCCTTTCCATGTGCAAAATGCCCTCTGACTAAAGGCATTTTGTTTAAAGAGAAGCAATGCTGTACTTTTTTAGCTCTGTAAAAAAGATTAACTTTCCAACATTATGAAACAACTCAACATCTTGGCTATGCCAGTGTTAATTATTGTTGGAATACATCACTGCCATGTAAGTGAAATACCCTTAAGCAATGTGTAAAACACCAATCAATCCATGGGCAAAATTTTGTTAAGCTGCAAATCACTCCCCTTAGCATATTGGGCAAGTTATCTCTCTCCCAAAAGTTATCTCTCTCCCAAAATTTGGTATTACTATGCCATTGAATTTTAACAGCATCTGCTTTCATTTTTAAAGGCTTCACTGTTACTTGATAACAGTAGGTTGCAAGAGACCAATTCTCACTCTTTATTAAGGGAGACTTCAACATTCCTTTTTGTTTCTCCTCTCACCACTTGAACTAGCCTGATAACAGTACTGTAGGCATGTACATTTTGTACAATGTAGGTATTGCATTTGAATCCATTGTTGTTGTTGTGATGTATTGATTTTGCCGAGCGACAAATTGATCGCCAGATGCATCTTTATTGGAGAGGACTGTATAAGCTTACCGTCGGTATAGTGTGTTAAATAATCTCTTCCTGCACTAGTTTAGCTGTGTCTATACCTGTCATGTTATTTGAAATCCCCCTCACTGCAGTATTTTAACAATATGAGTACCTACATGTAAACTCATATCCAAAAGAACCTAGTCCAATACCCCTCCCTGTACATCTTTCTTAATTGGTGATGTGGTTCCTATATGTAGTGAACACCACTCTCCCTGCTCTTGTTTTTATAATCTTGTTCAATAGCTTCTTGGGCCCACGGCCGTGTCTCATTGGTAGCGAGTGCACTTCCTGAACTGAACATGCTGCGATTTACTGTTCACAGGTTGGAGTCCGCCTTTCGACCATCAGATATATGAGCAAGTCACATGTTGTGGCTCTGGCAATCGCGGGGGTGGTTTTTAAAAGGTTTCCTCCTGGTTTTCCACCGTAATAAGGCTATGTAAAGTGTGAAGTAAATAATCCGTCGACTACAACGTTAAACCCCAATCAAATAAACAAATCAATAGCTTATTTCTCCCTATATTTGGTCTAGTTTGATAAACCTTAAACCTGTCAGCCTCTATGTAAAGTTTCATTCGATATTTCCTCACCACTCCTTGCTGTATTTGTACAGTCTTGTTTAGGTACATATGAACGAGTCACATGTTGTGGCTCCCGCAATCGCAGGGGTGGTTTTTACAAGGTTTCCTCTCAGTTTTCAAAAGTAATAAGTCTGTGAACAATATAAAGTGGACAATCCGTCATCATATAAGTAAAATATCCTTGAGTACAACATTAAACACCAATCAAACAAACAAATCTATGCAAAGTTTCATTTGATATCTCCTTCCCCCCTGCTCTATTCTTATAGTCTTGTTGAATAACCCCCTACCTCTGTCTCTACTCTTCATGCCCATTGTTATTCTTTTGTGCAGGTCAGTAACCCTTTCCTTCTTGATCTATATATGTAAATCTAGTTCCATATCCCCCACCTTGTTTCGCTCTTTTAGCAAACTTATTCAACACCCTTCCTCTTCTGGGTGTTTTGCTCATCTTTTTTAATAGTATGATAAGTTCCTTAATTTGTTCAGTCCAGTTGGAGAACTGTTGTCCCCCTGGTCTAGGTTTTACTGTCACTGTGTTTGGAAGATGTATAAACATGAATGTAGGTGTAGTTTAAATAATCCCTATCTCTGATTTTAATTTGTACCACATGCAGTACTGGTAGGGGTTAAAGCAGAAATCAGCAGCACTATAGTGTTCAAAATTGCCATTTTTGTTTCACTAAGTACATGTAACTGGGTGTCCAATTTTGACAGTTTCCCCATCTCCTTCATGTAAAAGTTTTTTTAAACAGGGTGAATTCATTGTGTCCATTGTAGTTACCCCCTTTGCCCTTTGACTACTTCTGGTATAAATTGGGCCCCGTGAGGGAGCGGGTGGGCCATGGCCCTGCAGAATACTCCCTCGGCTTCCTCACTCGATCGTAAGAGGCGAGAAAAGAGGCTGCTTTCTGTTGCCCTGGTGTTCTCAGAGCTAAAGGGTAACGAAAGCAGATTTGTTTGTGATGTTCTGTATTTGTGTCCGTCGTCATATAAGTGAAATACCCTTGAGTACGACGTTAAACACCAATCAAACAAACTGGTATAAATTGGTTAAAATTCTATGTATGAGGAAGGAATGTTTAAGGAATCGATGTTTATATGGAACTCTCCTATGTGCATGTAGGGCCTGGAAAGAAATCTGGGTCCTCTCATTTAATATTTGCGATAAACGTTTACACTTACTATAGAGTATTGTGTCTTTCACATTCATTCCCTAAGCCTACATATATTTGTTGTAATTAAAATTTGATATAAATCTCAGAAATAAAACAGAGTGTGGTTGGAGGGAGTTTCCTGCTGCCCTGGTACTTTCTGAGCTAAAGAGAAACAGAAGGTCAATATGTTTGTGATGTCTTTTTATTGCCCTGTATTTGTCCTGTATTTGTGATGTTTTTGTTTGTCTGGCATACCATCATGTGTATGGTGAGCGAAATAACCGTGTTAAACCCCAATGAAAAAAACAAATCGCAAATAAACTTTATGCGGCCTGTGTTAATGAAGTCTCCGCATTGAGTTGAAGGTTCTGGGTTTGATTTTGCCTTCAAGCTGTTTACATAGCATAGCTCACTTTAGCATCATAGTTTATTATAGAATAGTAGAGCGCAATCATTCTGATGTGCTGTGAACAATAACATTACATACAGATATTGTCAATTACTATGGCCATGTTGATTGTCAACCAGCAGGCTATGTACCTGTAAACAGCTGAATGTGTGTATGTTAACAGAGGCATGAATGGAGCCTCTATGACATACTTAAAATAGATTACACATTCCACTTTTGATAACATGCTATTACCTGAGATGTGGTTGTTTTGCAGAACTTCTTATCCTACTTCAATGTGCCACTCACTGGTTCGAGTCTGTCTGTTGACCACCAGATATTTGAGTGAGTCACACGATGTGGCTCTGGTGATTGCAGGGAGTGGTCTTAACAAAGTTAACTCCTTGGTTTTTCTCCATATACATGTATAAGCAAGGAACTGTATCAAATAGACAATCCACTGAAATACCATTGAGTACAACATTAAGCCCCAAAGAAACAAAAAAAAACTATTAGCTCAAAGCAAGTGTTGAAAAGTAATTGTAATTGACCTGTCCTGAATATTAGGTAGCACATTTTAGGCATGTACATTTATATACATTTGCAGGACAAAACTGGTAAAAAATTATATCATCCTGTAAATTCCCTAGAATTGAATATCGTTTAAACAGGCTTGCAGGACAAAACTGAAAAAATGTCTGATATTTAAAACAAGCTCCACCCCTGAGTATAAACACTGGTAATTTTGAAGGGCTTTTCATCTATTGAACAGGTGCTTGTTGTGTGTGGTTGGGGG
>JARFOD010159266.1:0-12079 GCA_031763545.1 Mopalia muscosa | reverse complement strand
TGAAAAATCGACGACTTATGTAACTACTCAGTGCCCAAGGACTGATATTGCTTTTTAATGTTGATGTTTTTGTATGTCGTCGTCCGCGTCGGTATGGGACCATTGTATCAAAGGGATAGAGAGGTTTCACGCGAGATCTAGTGCTGATGTACACCGTTATGGTTAGATATGTATTTTGTTTTAGGATGTAAAAGACACGATATAGCCATTGCTGCTGAGTCGTGTATAAACCTTAACTCAAACACTGTATTTTGTAAGAGGATATTTTGTATAAATCGTAATAAATGTATTTGTATTGGTTATGGGCTAGATCTAGTTAAAATATTGTAAACAAAGAAATGCTTGTGATTGGCTGTATTACTCTATACCAAAACTAAAAATATTTTTTGTCGTTTTGTATTGCACCCCCTAATTTGTATTGGACAGAGCAATCAGTAAGGCTTCTGGTTTTACGGTAATAAGACTACTTATGATCAATTCTAAAAATATCTCTCCATGCATTGTCACAGAACACATTATTTGTTGTAAACTAACTCTATTTCCCCTTTAATCCTCTTTCAAGTTGAGTCGTCACGGCTATCAAGTCTATGACAATAAAATGAACAACGAGAACAATGACGCAAGTTCTACATTTACTGGATTACAACGGTGCAGTAATCTACAATCATAAAACTGTATTTCAGAAGGGCAAATCTGTACCGATATGAAATTCATTCAATCCCCGATTCCCCATTGATTTTCTACAAGACCGAATACAGATCAAGTCTTCATTGGGATATAATTGACATTTATCAGACCTAGGCATTCCCATTAATTCAAAACGATGTCTGGGGTGAATTAGCCTGAACTGTTTTACTCGTCGGGATAAACAACATTATTTTTTATTCACATAAAAAACTTCATTCTTCACTTTATTTTCAGTGCCATGATTTTTTAAATATTTTTTATATGCCACCTTAATTTCAGAAAACTAATCAAAGACAGTGAGTTGAGGGTAAAAGCCCACTGACCTGTCCTGGTGATTGAGTTTCCTGTCTTTCTTTAGCTCCTCCCCGTTCACCAGTACTCTCCCTTGTCCCGGTCTGATGCTCACCGCGCCGGATTTATGTACTAACGTGGCGTGTTGCTTCGCGATACTGAAACAGAGGAAATTTTCATGTATAGCATTATTGTATGACTGGATGAGTAGGCCGTTATCCCATTATTTGATCGCTTATTGATGGCCTACCTCACCAATACAGGTGATATACATGTATGACAGGTAAACTCAAAAGGTGCTATAAATAAATGTGTCTTTATGTGGAATGTAAAAGTTGTTTTACCAAGTAGGCAAATGACTTTAGTAATAATTGTTCGTTTGTTCGATTGGTGTTTAACGTCGTATTTTTCAAGGGTATTTTACTTATATGACGACGGATTGTCAACTTCACACGGTACCTAGCCTCGTAAAAACCACCCGGCGATTGCCGAAGCCACAACGTGACTCGCTCATATACCTGAGGGTCGACAGACATACTCAATCCAGGGAACAGCACATCGAAGTAGGTTCAGTTTAGTAAACGTACACGCCACGGCCTCGGGCCCTTCAGTAATAAAGACCTAGCCAAATTAGATTTATTTTGGACCCAAAACTGAAAATTTAATTTAATTGTAGTATAGACTATATTGACGAGATGGCCATTAGAGTCTACTAGCTATAAATAAGTATGGACACCCATCAAACGTATCTTCCCATTGGAAGAGGCCAAATTTGTAAGACGATATTTCCATATTACTACCCCTTGCTCCAATTCGAGACAAAATCGTGACCAAAATTTAATTGGCCTACATTGCAGAATCAAGCATCCAATCATAAAGACATTAACACATCGAAGCCGACAACAGACAAGCGTAGCGCCACTGTCAATTAACGCGACTGGATAATGGGACTATCATCGTGCGTGTATTAAATGTATAGCCTATTTGTGCTCCTGTGTTTAGATTGTCTCTTTTTTATTCTAAGAAAGCTCCAATATGATTGGGTGCGGCACAGAACGGTCATCTGAAAGTTGCTGTTGTGTACTCTATATAACTCTGGGTTTTTAATCTATAACGGACAGCGGCAAGCTAGATTGAAAGCCTTTATGCGACGATCTACTTTTTTGGATTGCCTCGCGGGAAGATTGATCAAATTACATTAACTGTATACGACCGAAACAATACAGGATATATTTTGCGAAAACTCATTTTGCATCCATTATTCTACAAACCATGTTGTGCTACTTACTAGTACTTAGGAATATTGGACAATGTAGATACAATTGCACAGCGCATCGCTGTCAAGAAAACAAAAATGGATACTTTTGCAACAACCCGTATTCCATAACAGTATATAATCAGTAAGACATGACGACTGATATGGATGTACAACTTATGGATATAATGGGGTAGCGACGTTTTGATCTCGATCAGCTTGATAACGGTCTTAGCATCGAGATCGAAACGTCGCTACCCAATTATATCCAGAAGTTGTACATCCATAACAGTCGTCATGTCTTACTAATTCACCAGCTTCTAAATGCCACTCAAACAAGTATATAATCAATTAAACCTTTGTTTTGTCATATACTGAAATCGGAAGGTTTCCATTTATTTACTTTTTCAATCCATCACTATAAGAAAACAAGGATACAAGTTCAGAGAAACCGAATCCATATCAGAGTACGCTATCAGTTAACTAGGGCCTATATGATTTTGCTTGGCGATACAACCAACAACTAACGATGGAATCCCCTAATGGCTCCATGTATAATAAGCATCATACCTAGATATTGTGCATAGACAGCTTGGACATGGACGAGAACCATTCTAAATGTAGTAATATTCGGTTAACTATAGATCTTAAATAGTTCGGTCACCATTCGGTAAATGACATCTGTATAAATACGCATGCACTATGATAGCTAAGAAGATCCCCTCAGTCGACTTATTTATCATATTGCCATTACCCTTGTCGACAGAGCTGAGATGCCATCAAGTTAAAAAAGTTATATGAATTTTTTGCTACAGACGAAACATCGGCGGGAGATCATTTAGTGGCAAGATCGAATAAACAGTTGACAATTATTACCTACCGCGGTTAACACAAGTATAATCCGTCATCGGACCAAACACTGTGGGTCAAACATCAATATTTGGAGTTAAATGTCCTTGAACCTCTTTGACATTGTCAACCCTCGGGAACGCATTTTTATTTAACATTTGAATTCGTATAAATTTATTTCCGTGTGTCCCGATAAAGTGTTCCGGTTAAATCCCACTCAAATTTGGAAATTTCTCACAAGGTAAACTTACAGTGACGTAGCCCAAGGTAACTCATGTTTTGCGCATGCGTTATTGTCATACTTTCAAAACAATGAAACAAAAAGGTTGTGACTAGACAAAGATTTTTAACTTTAGTTGCTCTTCATGTCGATTATTCGTGATAATTACAGGTATTAATGAATTGGAAATAAATTTTTCAATCTTTTATCGATTTTATCTACGTTGATAGTGCAATTTGCGACAGTAAATACGTGTGCTGTTTTGTAAGGCGTCGGCTTTAATCCAGAGCATGTTAAATCGGGTAATACGTAGCATTCGAGCTGTTTGCACGTCGAATGTCCGAATTTTTAAAGTCAAACATATAAGCCCAATGTTCGGGGGGCTAGCACTATGTAATGATACCGTACAACTGTAAATCGACCCAACGCCTTTTAAATCTACTTACAAATCAAATTGTTTTTAATTCCAAAATTTGTTCAATGTTATATTCTCTCACATTACACATTTTAAGCCCATACTGGATTTTCCCGTAACCGTGACTTCCTGGAAAGAACGGTATGGCGCGGATTTACCTCATAGTTGCAGCCTGTGTTGCTAAGAGAGATGACATTGTACGGGATGGTTACAAAATGGTTAGCCTCTTCAGCTGATCATAACGGAACAAAGACTCACCATTATCTTACAATGTCCTTAAGAAGGAGAAATAATTTAACATTATTTATTTTATGAGGAATAACTTAGGCTATTTATCACACTAAATGTATGGTATATACACAATCCATTAGTTGCACTTTTACTCTTCACAGCAGTGCAACTATATATAAGGGACTATGACGGATTATTTTGGCCTCATTGCGCCATTGCCAAAACAAATCTTTACCAAACAGTAATTTATTAACCTACAAATAAAGATAACTTACCTGGGTCCATGTAATATTACGTCAGGTTCTGGAATAGCTCTTCTGTTTCCTACCTGGGTTTCGCCTTTAAAAAAAATAGAGTGCAAAGCGTCAGTGTTTGAATTGTCAGAGCCGTGTTCAGGGTCCGATTCCACAAAGCTGTTTATACAGTCAAAATGTTTAGACCCTCAAATTCCTCAGTTTTGAATTTTAACATTTAATATTTTAGCATTATTATGATAACATAAGTAAGTTAACACTTACATGTATTATTTTAAAACCAAGACAACTGGCAAAAATGTCAAATGTAGTATATTGACAAGTCGGAAAATGTTTTGTGGAACTGGTCCCAGATCCATTTCATATCGGAATAAGTTCACTTCCAAAAAACTTATTCGTGGGTGTTGCCATCAAAGATTATAGATACAATCTCATAGAATTAAAACGATTGATCCAACTTTTACTTCTTGTTTAAAGGTTGGCTGACGGGTTTGAAACTGCCGCCTATATCACTTCTGTGTATTGATGACGAGGTAAATTTCACCTAAACATGACGGCGCTGTGTTCCATCAGGAAAAATCTCTACGAACTATAAACAAAACTATGGAATATGAAGTGTTATCATAATCTGTTGGAAGATGAATTTTCCTATAGTGCTATAGGTAAATATGGTCTAACCGCACTGATCACACGGTCTTATACCCATGCAATGCGCAGGTTCACTGTAAGTGCCGGATTACAACATTTATATTTATAAAACAGGACATCCTATAATAAATTTCCGCCAATATTTGGGGCCACACGTATGCCACGAACAGCAAATAAAAGAAGTGCAAAATGTCTCGTGACGTAGGAAGTAAAATCGATTATATTTTAGAACGGTCTTGGTTGTTATTAACACAGAGGGCGGTTCCCTTCACAGCTTAAGTCACACAGTCATATGATTCCAGTAGCATCAAGTCCGACGAAAAACACCAAATTATACAAAACAAATAAATTCTAAAACACCAAAGTGACTGGGCTCTTTAATTTAGGATATCCCACAATAAGATTCTCACCCGGTTTAGCCACATAGTAGACCTTCCCAGTCAGGGCGGGGTCCTCGTTGAGATTCCACATGTGGGGCTGCTGTTGTCTCTCCTCTTTCTCTTGTCTCGCTTCTTGCAATAATTTCTGTAAATCAACAAGTTAATATCATATCACAACTACAGCGATGGGCTTTGTTTCCTCTCAGGTGTATATGTATAAATATAGTTTTTCCAAAAAACATTGGTGAAGTGCCAAAACCAATTACCTGGCTACAAATCTAATGGCGGATTTTGTCGGTCGCGTTCGATTATCACATTGTTATTATGTGGCAAAATTTAACCACGTTTGTCCTATCAAACACACCTTTATAATACTGTAATTATTGACGGGTGGTCTTTAAACGGAAATATTGACTATAGTCAATTTCCCAAAAGAATTATCCTTATAAAAAAAATAGGGCACCACATAAGGGGTGCAAGATACGCCCGCAGCAAGTTGTTGGTTTTGGCCAGACAAGGTTTTTAGTATAATGGAGATGGTGACCTTGACCTTGACTCAATGACCTTGGATATAGGTCATGACACACCCCTTAGCCATGAGGAACATTTGTGCAATGTATAGCTTCTTCAAAGTTTTTGTTTAAAAGTTCTGGCCCGGACAAGGTGGTGCAAACAGACGAACGGACGGATGGACAGACAGACGGACGGACAGCACTATAACATAATATGTCCACTTTCTTTGAAAGCGGGCGTATAAAAACTGTGATGAGAGAGGACATTCTTTCAAAAACAAAATCTGTTTTCCCAATCCGTTTGAGGAGAAAAAAAAAAGATTTTCACCACAACAAGTTTGGTAGAATCCATAGATGCTCTTAATGAATTGGTATGTTATTTGTAAAATAATAGCATTTTTTTTTTGTCAGAATGAACTTTGGGTTCCATCATTTGACACATTTGATGGGGCTTAAGAAATCATTCACCTGTTGTGACACAACTGTGTTGACTTTATGGTTCTACATTTAAACTCGTACATGTAATATAAACAGGGTTGTTGTTACACATACATTGTATTTAATTGATTCTACAAATTGGACTTTAGAGAGTAACAGAAAATGTCTATAGTAAAATATAGTTCATATATTATACAAATATATGTCTGTTTGTTTGATTGGTGTACTCAAGCCTTGAGTCGTACTCAAGGGTATTTCACTTATATGACGACCGATTGTCCACTTCACATGGTACACAGCCTTATTACGGTGGAAAACCGAGAGGAATCCTAGCAAAAACCACCCCCCCTCGCGATTGCCGGAGCCACAACATGTGAATTGCTCATATACCTACAAATATATGATAAACTAAACAAATTATTGCACATACATGGTGAAAATATGTGAATTTCTTAAATTCTTATGCTAGTCACCCTGTTTTTATTATGTTCACCTTAACTTTAAGAATTTTGTTCAATTTAACATAAAGTAGTCATGAAATATAAAACAGTAATCTATAAAGGAGGGATGCTGTTTCACAGTAACCTCTGACAGGCTGAGACAATCCTGAGCTGTGATTGGTCAGTATCTGGGGTACCTTATTCCCATAACATGGATCTGTGTCAGCAGGTCACATAGTCAAATAAAGAGAAAGGTCAGTCTCACCTGAAAGCTCTAGCCACAATTTGAAGTGATCGATAGAGGACATCATGAACATGTCGGTCAAACTGACCTGTGCAAGTCAATCAAACACCAATAATTCATCCTAAAGAATTGTTTCACTAATGTAGTTGCTCTCAACATGTATGTCAGTCAGGTCACATCTTGTTACATATCTCCTATCTACAGTTATATTAGATAGTGGGTGTTGCATGAACCCCAAACACGCACATTAAGTTCACCGTCTGGTCGGGAATGAATCCAAATCATATTTTTCTCAGTGCGTTACCGATCCCTATTGCTGTATTGCTTTGGGTGTGAGCTCTAAACTGGAGGACAACAAAACAAAATAAATGTATTTAATGCGTATGAGTTTTGGATTTCATCAACTTCATGTATGAAGGAACCAAGTGCAACGTTCTGATTTCTGTCAATTTTTAAATATCCCCCTATAATTTTCATTTTAGTCAAATCCCAGGTGCTCATATACAGTATTATGTGTGAAAGAGTCCAACGTAGGCAGCTGTAACGTAGTTCATTTGTATTCTTGATGTGGATTGAAACACACAGATGATATTATACAAGTTTAACCAATCAAATGAAGCAAAAACTGTCTCTCTGAAGTCCGTGCTATACGCTATTCTGAACCAGTGAAAAAAAAAAGAAGTTATTCTGCGAGGCGCTTAAGATCGAGAAACGAAAAACTGGATTAACCAATGAAATCAAGGTTGTTCTCTCTAAGGTCCGTGTTATTTACTAGTACAATAGTATTTCTTGAAATAGACGGACTTCAACTAGCAGGGTGTTCGTAGTTGATTTGCCCAGGTCATCCCGCTGGATGAAGAGGCCTTATCAGGTAGTGCTCTTTTCACGCTGTACCCTGTGTGAAGCCTGCTTTTCAATAGCCATGTAGTCTAATCACTAACCTTCTATTAAACTTTAAAACTGTTTATAATGCGAGGTTGCCACATGTACAATAATATTCTGACTATCGGGTACCTTTAAATTTATTATTATGGGTAAAGCGAGGAACACACGGGTGAATATAATCGCACGGTCGAGGCGATCTGATTGGTAACGTGCAATTTATTCAAATATGACCGTTTGTAGGACCATCAAACTATTTACTGCATAATTGTGTCGCCTTCATACTTACTGCCTAGCTTAGCTTCATACTAAAGCTCTTGAGTACGACGTTAAACACCAATCAAACAAACAAACAAATCATACTAAAGCTCGTTGATGCTCAACGATCGGAAGACTTGCGTCCGTTTCACAAACAGTTGAAAAAAACAAAGATCACCGCGCTCGCAGACATGTGCTAGTGCCTGACCAAGATTTTTATTTTTACCTTTTCAATAGTTATAGATAATTAAATATGACATTTATATTTAATAAGAAAATAAATCATGTTTAACAGTGCCATCATTATTTGTAAAAATAAGAAAAAGAAATTCATCTAGATGTCAATGATGAGGAAAATACATAGCACAACGAATACACATATCATGTTGTCAAAACTATATCTCGCAAGTGCGTCTGTAAGGCTATAGAGCAGAAGCGCGGACCGCAGAGAGAACATTGGCACATGCTGTGACACGCGGAACTTGGTTATGGCTATATGCCGAACATTGCTATATAGCAATATCTTTGAAACTCATCCTCCTTTTTAACTTTCAATGAAAAAGAACTGTTTTCTCTCTCTCAGAAATTTCCCTCGAGAGACATAACTTTCCCGCTCTGGAATGCTGTGTCCTTTTATCTATCGATTTGATCTCCCTGTTCATATGCAAAAAGCCAGACTCAAAGGATTCAATTCGATCCTGTAAAGACAGGTGGGTGACCGACAAACCACAAGACCAGTTCTTTACAATAAAATACAGTTGTACATTTCCGAATGGACAACACTGTATAAATTATGTCCCAACTGCCAAATGTCTGACCTAATTTTATCATTTACGCTTTGCCCAGTAGTTTGTGGACGTCTGATTTCCCCAAAATTGTTAGTCAAATAAATACAATGAGGATATTTGCAACCAAACAAGTACTGTTTTAGCCAATCAAAGAAAAGCTTTTTCTTTGAGGTCTGCTCTATTGCCGATTCCACAGTATTCGCATTTTCCCCGCCAAAATCGACTGGATGACAGCTGTCATTTACAGTCAATACACCCTGCCAATCAGGGGTAATTGTATTTATATGGCAACACTTCAGTTTTATAATACTTAAAGAACTCCTTCAGTCTATAAACCGACATAGATGGGAGTGGCTTGTCAATTCAAACATTATACAGTTCAGCGGCTTGGACGCCGCTTTGAACATTGTTAGTATAATGTAGGCATTAGGCAAAACATACATAGCGAAGCCATGGTCTCATAACACAATAAACATGTATTTGTCCCTTTTACAGATGATTTATTTATTTATTTATTTATTTTGATTTTCTACCTTCCCGCCTATATTCGGGATCTTCCCGGGAACGAGGTTACCGTGTTCCCGACTTTTTCCAGCCATGCCGATACATCCCCCTCCCCCTCTCACAGTCACACATCTATCCCCATTACATTTTCTATCAAGTCTCAGATTTTCCCCTCCGCTTCTTTGTATATAGCACATCTCCCCCTCCATTTTTATGTCCTACATATATACCCCCTCCTCTGTTTCATTGTCCGGAACTATCCCACCTCCCCTCTTAAAGTTGCATGCCTTTTCCCCTCCCCTTTTTTATAAGTCTCATATCTACTTCCACCTTTCTTTTATTAAATCTCAATCTATCCCACCTCCCCTCTTTGACAGTCCCATGTCTTTTGCCCTCACCCATTTTTAGCCCGATATTATGCCATAAATATATCCCCCTCCCCTTCACACATCTACCCCTCCTCTGTTTTGAAGTCTCACATCTATCCCCCCTCCCCATCACCCCACACCCTTTCAAAGTCCCACATCTCATCTCCCCTCTTTTATAGGCACAATTCTCTGTTGTAGATGGAAAGAGAAGATTCAACATCATGTGATTTGTAACTTGGTATTTTTTTTTAAATTGCTGGTATTATAACACAACAAACTAGCCATACTGTTCGTAAAACGTATATGGGTAAAGGTGTAAGATATTGGACACAAACCCTGGATCTGTATGAGTTTCTGTGTCCATAATCTCAGGAAGCTTAATAGGCCACATTGGATAGAAATTTGTTTTTGGTGTCTTCAACTGTAAGTTTCGCAATTTATAGATTCTTTTGGAAAGTGAATATTAACAGTATTTATTTTCTTATTATTTTTATCACAATGGTTTCATAGTTTGTTTTCTCACCAACTGTCCACCTTGATCCTCCAGTGTACATAATACCTTGAGTACAACATTTAACTCCAATCAAACAAACAAACAATCAATGAACATTATACCTTGAGTACAACATTTCACACCAATCAATCAAACAAACAATCTATGTGCATTATACCTTGAGTACAACATTTAACTCCAATCAATCAAACAAACAATCAATGCACATAATACCTTGAGTATGACATTAAACTCTAATAAAACAAACAATCTAATTATAGCTTGAGTACAACATTTAACGCCAATCAAACAAACAATCAATGAACATAATACCTTGAGTACAAAATTTAACACCAGTCAATCAAACAAACAATATATGAACATTACACCTTGAGTACAACATTTAACTCCAATCAAACAAACAAACAATCTATGTGCATTATACCTTGAGTAAAGCAATTAACACCAAACAAACAATTAATGTACATTTTAGCTTGGGTACAACATTAAACTCCAATAAAACAAACTATCAATGCTCATTATAACAAAGCTTTATGCCCATGTATTTTCACAGGTCTGTTTTTCTTTCCAATATCAGGTGATCGAAACAGTGCTGAAAGTTCTGAAACTGATGTACCTGTTTCTAGAAAGTCCACTGTTCCAAAAACGTCTGAGGAGAAGAAGACTACTGGGGAGGGCTCAGGTATTTTATCTCTAGCTCTTGATGTCTTATCAAATATATTTTCAGAGGATTCTCCGGAATTTTACCGCAGTGACAAAGTGACCTGCCCGCATAACCTGAATAGTAAATTGGTGAAATTTTACCTTGAAGAGGTGCATCTCCTGAAGAAGGATATGAAAGCAGCCAAAGGGCTTGTTGAAGGATTTTTCCTGAAGTTATGGCCTCACATCCAAGTTAACCTAGAGGAGCTACACTTTACGGACTACACCCTCGTTGGAAGTATGTCCGAGGGCTTGAGCACTAAAGACATTTCAGATTTTGATTATCATCTGTTGTTAGATATTGGAGATGCACAACTGACATCCAACTCGATTCCAAACATTCCTAGTTATAACTTTTTAGCCTGTACTAAAGGTCAACTCTGTGAACAATTTGGTCAAATTCAGAATGGCAAAAGCTTGCTAAATCCAGAAGCTATAATTAGGAAGTTACAGAGTATAGTTCAGAAAATATTGGACTCTGAGAAAATCCCTCCAATGCCCGGCTGTTCAAAATACCACCCTGGATATAAAGGGCCCACTGTCAGTGTTGTGTTTGACTGCCTCATCGGTGGAAAAAATTTAACATTTAGAGTCGAACTTGTTCCACTCCTTGAGTTAGTAAATGGAAAGAAATTTGTGGCTAAGTTTATTGATAGAGATGTTGACAGGACCATTCCACTGTCATGGAGAGAATCCTTTACAGATCAAGAAAGAACCCGTATTAAGGAAAAAAAAGATCACTTAACTGTTTTGCTCTTGATGAAACATTTTCGACACAAAGCAAAGCCGTTTAATTTTTTGACTTCTTATTTCCTAAAAAATGTTTATTATCACCTGGATGGCAAAGGTTATCCTTGGCAAAATAAAAGGCTTTGTGATCAGCTGATTGACTACCTGGACCTTTTGTATAGTTTTGCTAAAGACAAATCTCTTCCATGCTATTTTGACCCCAGCAATAATTTATTCTCATCGCTTCCCAGTTCCAGTACCGTTGAAAATCTTAAGAATACTTTACACAAAGTTCTGGATAATTATGAAACCTATCTGAAAGAATGGATAGGTTTTCCAGACTTAAAAGATGAACTCTGATGATAACACCTTTGTTGCCATGCAATGGTTGTGATTTTTAGCCCACCATCATCTGATGGTGGGCTTTTCTGATCACTCTCATCCGTGGTCCGTCCGTCCGTTAGTCCGTC
>JARFOD010159255.1:0-12081 GCA_031763545.1 Mopalia muscosa | reverse complement strand
AGTAGTGTTACTCCGAAGAACAAAAGACTCATTTTGACTTCAATATTTCGGCGGTTTATTTTGCCATCATCAGGAAAAAAAAGAAGTATCATCACTTTCCTGATGTTGGCAAAATAAACCGCTGAAATATTGAAGTCATAATGAGTCTTTTGTTCTTCGGAGTAACACTACTCTTGTAATATACTAAAATTATCTTAAAGTACAGTAAAATGTAGTCTATACTTTGCACAGCCCAGACGAATGCTACATCTCAAATAGAGCAAAACTCTTCACATTTTCTGCCTGGGTTTGAGGGATATTTACTGTTGGAGTACATATAAATGAAAATTCTGCAAACATCATCCACACAATCAATCTTAGAATGGAATTTTTGTAAAATCTAAAACTACTCAAATTATTTTTTTTTTAAATGTTAATATTTCTGATAATTTGTCAAATTAAAATACTGTATGTCATGATTACAATTTTTAAACCATTACTGGCAACATTACCACAGAAAAGTAATATGAACACTCCAATATTTCAGTTTATTTTAAAGATTTAATTTGATTAAAAAATATATTATTACTCATCAAAATTTTAAAGCTTTTTAATTATATTTTTGTTGTGTTTTGCAGCAATTTTTATCCGACTATGGTATGGTATGGATTGGTGAACAGTCCGACTCTGATGATGATGTGTATGGGGCTGATCTAGACAGTGAAGGGGAGGTAACCACTGACAGTCAACATCTTCAGTCCATATGGCGACCTGGTAAGAATGATAATTTCTTTTTAAAACTAGGTAAAACTCAAGGTGGGTTCAATAGACCCAGTGTTCACTGTGGCTCAGTAGCACTCTCTGTAGAGTAACATCATAGCTCAGCCCAGTAACTGCCAGCACAAGTTAGTAAGGTCAAAGTTCAAAAAGTAATAACGAATATGTTAAGAAATCCTGTAACTTCACGGTTTTCACCTAAATTAAGAATGTGTTCTAATCGATTTACTGTTGATGAAACTTTTGATTTAACAAATCATTTCATGTCATATTAATAGCAACCATACAACTTTTAATGGACTGATCATCTTCACCATTAAATTATTTTGAAATAAAATATTTTGTAATGTTCTGTTTTCTTATGCTACAGGGGCATCTCTCCCATCTAGTGAATTTAAAGTGGATTTTAATCAAATCATTCGAAATATAAAAGAGTTGAATGTGTTAGCTGGAGAAGGTGTTGCTCGGGTGCAGAGGACTACAGATGGGGCAAGGCTGAAGGTATTATTCAGAAATCAAAAACTAGTTGGATGTTTTTTTTAACAATGCTCCCTTGAGGCCTAATTCAGACAGCAGTATCGTCATTGTTTATATTAAATTTTTGTTTATGATAGCTCTTTACAAAGTTATTCCAGTTTTGAGCGGCTTTTAGCCATTAGGAGTTAACAGTATTTTTTTTCTCAACTTTTCCACCCTTGTCTAATGGTAGTATTGATCAGCCATTTGTAGCACCGGAGGAAAATTAATTTTATTACAGTGCAAAATACTTTAATAAAGGTTTAATTAAATCTTTATTATTGGGACACTTTTTCTTTTTAGATAAGTATATATCAACTTTGTATATTGATAATAATATTTTATATCCATAATTCAAAGTTAATCACATTTGTTAACTGATACATTTTAGACAAGAAATACTTCTTAGCTTGAAAAACTTAGATTGAAAGATTTTTTATCCTCCCTAAAATCAATCACTGAGACCTTCCAATAAATTAGGAATCACTAGTCTAATGACGGTGTCAGTTTTTTTTTGTTTCCACATCAATAATGAACCTACCTGTAACGGACACATATCCACTGGCAAAGTATTAAATCTACTGGCAGTATGCGCCAGTTATTGGAGTCTGAAAATTTCGTGTTGAACAGACTGGCATATGGTCTTGACTGCACTTCCAGCCAGGTTTCCAGCATGTTTTGAGTTCTTTTCTTGTCATTGTATAATTGAAGTGCTGGCAAGGGGGGTGCCATTCACATATTAGTTAAGATAGAAAGAATGCACTTTATGAGTGAAAGAAGTCTAGTTATTTGACCTAAATATAACTAAACTTACTGATGGTTAAATTTTTGATTTTCTAAATCATTTCATTTTGCCATATTAATGGCAATCATTTAAATTTTTATAAACTTATTATCTTCAACATAAGAAATGATCTTTCTTATGGCCATTTGAGTGGGAGTAAACATTAGAACGTGGTCATCTCGCAATCCAATATCGAGCTTCATTATTTATGGATCTGGATATCATATGTCCCTTTGTAACTACATGTTTCTTCTTGATAACTATTTTCAGATGCCTGACTCCATCCCGCTGGCTCTCTACTCTAACGGTATTGTCTTGTACAGAGGTCCGTTTAGACCATTCACTGATCCCACCACTCAGCAATGTGTCCGAGATCTAATGGAGGGCTATTTCCCCAGTGAATTACAAACACGATATCCTGATGGGGTGCCATTTACTGTGAGTAATAGCAACGTAAACAGAGACTCAAAGGTTTTGCTGGCATTAGAAAAACAGCTGTATTCATATTTTTAATTTTTTATTTTATTTAATAGCCTCCTGGTCTTAAACAGCAGTTCTTAAGACCGTACACCAACAAATGGCATAATGTAATAACAAAAATAGAAAGAAAAACACCCTTTTCCACAGGTCGTGTTGTCCCCCTGTCAAGACAAGTTACAAATCTCCCCCAAAACTTTATTCAGTCTGGTTTATTAATACATTCGGCAAACTGAATGATAGCCTGCATATTTTGAATGCATGCAAGGTCAACAAGACTTAATTATCTCCCTTGAAAAAAAAAACTATGAATTTTGTTACCATGACTTCAACTCTCCCTATAAACTTTGGGTAAAATGAATCTCCTTTGAAATTTTTTTACGAGATAGTCTTCTATGAAAAGAGAATAATAATATAGTTGAAAAAAATTTATGAGCTTTCCCTGTTAAATTTATGTTACTTCTAGCTTTGCATTTAGTGTGTTACCTTAAACTATGCAGAGGTGTATAGTTTTGGCCACCCTTGTCTGCACTCATAGATCTGATGAAACAAGTATTTAAACTAAGACTTCCTCTTTCCCCTTTTTTTTAACTACTGGTCCTCCTCACTGGGTAGTCACTTGAACACCCACTTGATGCTGAGTTGAACAGGCCAGAAGACCTAGGAGACGACGGAAAAGGAATTACAAAGATAAATCACTCCTCTCAAACAATGGAGCCAATGTGAAACATTTGTTACCACCCCACACTTTTTGATAGTTGTGAATGTATTATATCATCTTACCAAACATATTTATGTTTTAAGAGAAATCCTTGTAATGGCTTATGCCTAATCTGCATCACAAACACAATTTCTTAGTCCTTAAAATAACTTCCAAAGAACATATTTTATTGACGAAATATTAGCTGAATAAGGGTATTTTATCCTTTATAGACAAGCAGTAAATACATGTACCTCTTATTTTTGTATTTAATCTGAGTATTTCATATTCCTGTTTTCAGGTGAAAGACAAACGAGAAGTATTTTTCAAGGCGAAGTCAACCAGTGGTATATTCACTGGTTCTGGTCAACTGTTAGGAGGGGACACTAAACCTTCCAGACTAATACCCTCTAACCTCACAACCGGGGAAAACACCCAGGGTCTCCGAGAGGAAACGGAACTACCAGGTATATAATGACTATATGACAGGTGAATTAGGCGTTTTATTTACCGAGAATAGCAGATAATCTACAGGTGGGAGCTTGCTGTGCCTTTTTCCTCTTTAGCTAAAGGGCAACACAAAATTGATTTACTGCCATGCAAATTTTGTCTTGTTTGCTCCCCCTCCATTCATCCGAAAATGGGGTTTTCCTGTATATACACACACACTTATAGAGAGACAATGAGATGAAGCACTGCTAATTTGCATTCTAACAAAGTTTCTTATACTGGATTTCTATTGGCACAACAGTCATAACCACAGGTAAGGCATGTAATTGTTGTGAGTTCTGTTCAAAGATCCTTCATCTCCAATGAATTTTCCAACGACTGTATTTGGATGTCAGTTAAACTGTCAACACAAACATGCTCGACATCTTGTTTAAAAGTTGATTTAGAGTGAGCTTTCCGCCATTTTTTGTTTGTTTGTGGCCTCCAGCTGTATGTCGTTGAAAGGGTTTATTTCATTCTGAGGTGGGTTAATAGGTAAGAAAAACAGATGGGACTACATTATATGCCCTACTCATCCCAGATAACACGATAATGGTTTGTAAATGTGCCAAGGTTAATGCACCCATGTTTTAACCTTTTTTATGTTGTATTGCCAGTGGGCTCAATGGTAGTTTGCTTCATCCATGGGGTGACACACTTGTGAAAACAATAATACTCTACCAAAGTTCAATGCAAACTGAAGATATCTGTTAATACTGTTCCTTTTGTTTCTTATAATCTGTGATTTCCACTTTCCAAGATTCATAAAGTACATGTAAAAGAAAACCTTTTTTAACCCAGCATTTCACTACTTATTTTACTACTTTTATTTCTGAAACTGTTGTTACTCTGTTTGTTCATTCAATTTTTATCTTTTGACAGGTCCAAAGCTTAATGTCGATCAGTTTTTTGACAAGCTGCCCTCTTCTGTGATTAAAGGTGGAAAAGTTATTAACATAAGAGATTCATTAAGACAAGATTTTCAGGTAATTGTACAGCATACTATACTGATTTATCATTCTTGGTGTGCCTTGTCAATGAAGGTACAATTAACTGTATGTTTACATGGACAAATTGACTGGCAAAATTGTTAATACTGCGAATCACACTTGTTTTGGCAGTATAATTAAAAACCAGGCAAGATTATATTTGTTTGTTTGATTGGTGTTTAACGTCGTACTCAAGGGTATGTCACTTATATGGCAACGGACACAAATACAGAAAATCACAAACAAATCTGCTTCCCGTAACCCTTTAGCTATGAGAACACCAGGGCAACAGAAAGCAACCTCTTTTCTCGCCTCTTATGATCGACTGAGGAAGCCGAGGGAGTATTCTGAAGGGCCGTGTCCCACCCTCTCCCTCACGGGGCAGGCAAGATTATAGTATTGAGTAGATATGTTAGGGTCTTTAGGTAGATAAGCTACAGCATATGACTGGATGTCTTCGCTAGGCAAGGTTTTTGTTCCAACCTTGTCTCTATTACTACATTTTCCTATGCAGCTAGATTCTCTGTTGAGCAAACTGATTACAGAGAAAAGTGGAAGAACTATCTTACATGTTATTCATTGAGGGAGGGGTGGCTGTGGGTGTTTTTGTCAGTCACACAGAATAAGGTAGTTCCTCAATGCACCACTGGATGGGTACTGACAAGTGTTTAGGCAGCCAGTCCAGGTGACATGTGTGAGATGTGCTATCTGCTATAGGGTGGTGTGCGATGTACATGTAACTCACAATCCTTAGCATAGTGGAGATGATTGATGTGTTTTGCAACGATTTTTTGATGAGACGAATACCAGCATTGTTTTTTTTCCTTAATCTAAGAAAACCAAATCTAACATGAGCATTGACACATCTGTACAATCTTTTATTTCAAATCAGAACTAATTTTGCGTAAAAAGTGAAGCATCAAACGAAAGGATATTTTCTTTTATTAATATGAAATATCTTTTCAAAATAAAGGTGATGCCACAAACACTTGCTGTACCCACTCGATTTATGTTAGAACCACAATTCCACAAATGCTCACTTTTTATGGCCCTTACACTTAGTCAAAGAAAACTGCACACTCGTTTGGATGTCAATAAGTTGACCAAACTCTAACTGTCCCATCAGCGAAGTGCAAAGTGAAACTGGATTCTTTACTAAAACGACCCTATTCCAATTACGCTGAGAGTGAGTCCATCTTAGATGCCCGTGTGCCCAGAGAAGCCGTTGACGTCAGTATAACTGGGTTAAAATTGCTCCATGATATGGCCAGCGTGCATGGAGACGAGCAGTGCGCAGGCGATTACGTATGGTTTGGACAGTCACACGACCTCTAAACAATTCATTCCTAGTGGACGTTGCAATAACGCAAATGCTGTAAGACGGTTTGTCGGTCTTCTGCATGTGTGGTCACACATGGTCTATCCAAATAAAGTCGGTCTGCTGAGGTGCCAGTTTGTTGGAGACATGTCCAAAGATCATGGATAGTTCGTCGAATACATCCCATAACCCTGGCAACGTCAGTGACCGACGTTCCTGTATTCAGCATGCCAATGGCACATTCACGTGGAATGTTTGACAGTCATGACATTGCAAATCAACAGATAATTTGCTGTAGGAACTTATTTTCCCCGAGATGTCACTCTACTGTGCTAACGTGGGCTCAGTTGCACATGTCTCATAAGGTCACATGACTAGGAACACAAGGAAACATGCTTTATCCTTGATGTATGCTCGCACGAACTGCATGCTTGTGCACATCAGAGTTGCTGTATGTCATGATGTGTTTGACAAGGCATTTACCTCTAATAATAATAATAATAGCTCTTTTAATAATGTTATAGAAAACTATCTTTGCTCCTTGAAAACTCCTGAAAAGCTTTCACAATTATGTTGAAAGACTTTCTTTTCAAAATCAATATCATTGATGATTAAAGATTTGAATTTGAACAAAGGATGCTTAATTTTTGTCCTGTTTTGAGGTCTTTAAAATGTCAATACTATAGTTTCAAATTTGAAAGATTCCTGAAAACTATGATTTTATCCTGGAAAACTCCTAGAATTTCATTACTCTTTACTCTTATTCTGTACAAACCTTGATTGCATATGCATCAAACTGGTACATTTTGTTCCCTGGTAACCTATTTACCAGCATATGTACACTATTCCCCACACTAAAACAAGCCTAGGGTAATTGCTTTGGAATACGGAAAATTAGTTAACTTCGAAACCAAAAACAGATGAAAACTGTGAAATCTCAACTCAATCCTGTCTATATTATCAGTTGATTTGAAACAAATCTGTGTCCTAATTGTGATAAACTTATAACGCTCGAGATGATGAGCCCAGTACACCCGAGGACTTCCATGTGAACTTTTTTCCAGTAAAGAGGACAACTATCCACGATCAAATTATCTCCCTTTACAACATGAGTCTCAAAAGATCACCCCTTCTCACATTAGTTATAGAGTTAAAAGTGATATATCTGTCAAGGCTTTTGGTATTTATTGGACAATTGATATAATTCCTTTTAAAATTTTCAGTTTTCATCAGCACAGAGTGAAGTAACAGTGGTAGAGACAGAAGTGGTTAAAGACTTGAAAAAAAGGTGAGACATTTAAATTGATATCTGTCGGACTATTACAAGACAATTACTTTTTTTCTAATCTAAAGAATAATTATACAATTTACATTGTTCAATTTTCAATACAGAGTTTTTACGAGGTTTCCCCTCAGTTTTCCACCAAATTTAACAGTTAGCAGTGGACAACCCTTTCTAATTTAGTTGAAAACCCCAAAATCAAACAGATTAATCATTACAAGAAAAGGTGCAGTTATTTTAAGAAATATAGAATAGTATGACGTCAAGACTCACAATATAAGTGATAAAGGTTGCTTATTGGTAATTGTCTTGGGATGTTCAGATTCCTTTATCTAGTTTATGTTGTAAACATGCTCATTCAGCTACACAAACAAAACATACTTTAAATAGGTTTAAATATAGCAGGTGCTTCTGTTATACTATGTAAAGTGTACTAACAACTCCCTAGAAAGATAGTGAATTCATTTTGACTCAACATTTGGGTTCATTGATCAAAATGAATCAATAAACCAAAATGTTGAGTCAAAATAAAATCACCATCTTTCTAGGGAGTTGTTAGTATACTTCACTATGTTATTATCATAATTATATTTCAGACTGGAGATTGAACAAAGAAATCGTCCCCCTACTCCGCGAAGTATCACCACGTTAAGAGTAAAGGCAGAGGCGGGTGATAAAACATACGTCCTCAAGATGAAATTTTTAGAAACCATTGGAGATTTAAGAAAATATTTAGACACGACAAGGTGAGTTATCCTTCATATCAAAGCTAATGCTGGTGAATCTGTCTGATAAAGCTTTAATTGTTTGTAGAATGTCTGACTTGTAGTGGTCAGATCAAGGTTGAATGAGCCAATGGTGGCTGATTTTCACTTTAAATGATAGTAGAATCATAGAATGTCTGCCTGAGATGAGAGGTCAATTTGTAGGGTTTAAATGCCTGCCTGTTTTTGTCAAATGTGGAAAATATATTATCTTAAATCAGTTTAGCCAAACCACAAAAGCATTATAGTAAATTTTCCATAATGTCAGAGAAGCTTTCAATCCTCAACTTCAAGACATTTATATTTAGCCGGTGGTGGTTGGAGGGAGCTTTCTGTTTCCCTGGTGCTCTCAGTGCTAAGAGGTAATATGAAGCTGATCTGTTTGGGATGTCTTTGTGATAGGTCTTGTGATTTTCTTTGTATTAGGTCATGTGTTTGTTTGTTCTGAGTGGTGTGAGGGGGATATCCATCATCAATTGGTCTGAAACCTGGAGTACAACGTTAGACTCGAATGAATCAAATGATCAAACAAATTAACCTGTGTGTTTATTTTCTTTCTCAAATAGACCGACTGGCTCGCCGAAAGTTGAAATCCTCTCAACATTTCCTAGTCATGTATTAGAGGATGACACATTAACGCTACAGGACTGTGGACTGACCCCTAATGCCACACTACACCTGCGAGTCAAGAAATAACACATCCATCCTACACAGCAGCTACAAGGCATCCAAAGATTTTTTCGCATTTCTGGGACTTGTGTCGCAAAGCAATGTCTGACATAAGTAAAAAAAAAATATCAGTTTAGATCTAAACTGACATGTCTTGTTACAATTATTTATGATATGGGCACTTCTCAAAGTAATGAATTGAAATGTACCCATATCAATTCATTACTTTGGAATTCTCATGCTACATTGATTAACATTGTATTGTTACAAATATGGTCTACATGTATATAGTCGTAACTATTGAAATTCTTTAATATATTTTAAACTTATTAAATGCTTTTAACACTGACATTTACCACTGCTGAGCTAGGGAAAAATTTAACCATTGTTTTATATAAATTTACTGTTAGTTTTTCATAAAATATTTTAGTCTTTTGTAAAAAGTTTTTACTATAAAATCTCACAAAGGTTATCCAGCCCTTGAGAACAACTCTTCTAAATTGTTATAGATTTTATTAACAACATACAGTTTTATAATATTTTAATAATGTCCTTTTTATAAGTTTATTAAAAGATATATACAATTACCAAAGATCATGTTGGTTGAAATTTGTTCTAGGAAATGTATTTACAACTCAATGTAATTTTAAAATATCAAGATATTAAAGGTTGCAATTCCTATTCTTGTGTAGCTACATGTATATGATGGAATTTAGATGTGGCATTTAAGTCTTTAGTGTTCAGCCAGACAGAAAATAATGTTAAATTTATGGATAAAAGCAATAAGATATTAATGTGTCTAGGTCAGGATTAACATTGATGATATTTTCTCACAGATCTGGGGTTCTGACAAAGAGCAGTTTGTTGGGAGCTTTAATAGCAATTGGGTCATTAATTAGCACTGGAGGAAGATTGATTTCCAATATAACAAACTCTTCCCTTTTTATGGTTGTGTATGTGTCAATTTGGAATATACTGCCATCATATAAGTGAAATACCCTTGAGTATGGTGTAAAAGTAAACACTAACCAACCAATGTAAGCAAAATGCTTGTGAGAAACAACACTAAACACCTATCAACTAAAAATTTACTTATTAATTAGTTTGCATTTAAATCAATTCGCTGTGTATGACCTGTTGCGATACTGCAACGGTTATCCACAAGAATAGTGTATAATATGCAAAAGTTATGAAGGTGTATTAGGAATCCTACTACATGTATTTTGATATTTTAAAATTGTTTGAATTCTGATGTTAAGTTAATACTGTGCAATTGAATTGATGTCACTTTGATTTTGTGCACATATCTCATTTAGAATTGGAATTATGTAAATATTTGTTGGTCCAACTTGGTTTTGTCATAGATCAGGTGAATTCGAATTAACCTGGACTGTAAAGTACCTTGTGTTGAGAATGTTTTGTAAATGGTAGAAAAGTTTTAAGTCTTATCACTCAGACTTCAGAAATGGACACTCCACAAGAAATTGCCTTCAAAATATGATGGTCTGAATAGGAGTGAATTGTCTTTGTTCTGGTAAAAGTGTTGGGTTTTTTTTCTTTTCTTTCTCTATGTAAAATGTATGAATGACGCTTCTTTGAAGTACAAAATATCAGTTTATTTGATCAGCTGAGATGTAACTGCTACAATAAACAAAGAATTTTTTTTATCCAACAATACACATTATTTTGATTTCACTTCATGGTCATTTACAGTATGATTTAATGAACTATATAAAAACCCCACAATCTTAACCTAATTTTATTGTTTTTTCAACCTACATCATCATGTATATAATTTCATAATGTCTAGATTTATGATCAATTTGTGTTGAAATATATATAATTTGTTTCCCTAAAACTGCTGAATTACTATTTTATATTTCTGTGATGTAGGACACCCACTGTTGATCATTTTGAAAATTAATGAACGTTTCATAAGAACTACAAGTAAATTGTGTCTGTTTTGCCAATGGTAATACAATACATGGATAAATTAAAATTGTTTAGTTTGATTGGGGTTTAACTTCATATTCAAGGGTATTTCACTTATATGACAAAGGATTGTCCATGTCACACAGCTCCTTGCTTTAATGCATTGAAACATAGGAGGAAAGCCCCGCAATTGAAGGAACCACATTGTGTTAGTCACTCATATACCTGGTCCCAGTGAGGGAGCCGGTGGGCCGTGGCCCTGAAAGAATACTCCCTTGGCTTCCTCGGTCCATCGTAAGAGGCGAGAAAAGAGGTTGCTTTCTGTTGCCCTGGTGTTCGCAGAGCTAAAGGGTAACAGAAGGCAGATTTGTTTGTGATGTTCTGTATTTGTGTCTGCCGTCATATAAGTGAAATACCCTTGAGTATGACGTTAAACACCAATCAAACAAACAAACAAGCATGTTAAATAGATGATAAATAAAATAAATCGAGTCCTATATATACAGATAAATTGTCTGCGTTATCCTTGTGAATGTAGATTACATGAATGGGCTTTCTTTGCACATGTAGGCCTATGTGTATAAAAAAGACAGCAGAGGCTATACTTAGATCACATCATGTTGGGAGATCTTCTGTCAATGGTAATGACATTTCAGTTCTAATGAATTATGTAGCTTAGGAGTTAGTGGCTTTTTGGCCTGCTCTATCCTATTTAAGAGATTTCCCTAGTGAGGTCAGTACTTTTTATGATCTGTTCTTCAATTAGACTCTGACAGGCTGTCTACTGTTAAAAGAAAGGAGAATACTCAGTTCCCTATTCTGTTATGTGCATACCACTGTGTAGTATATAAGTAACTATACAGCCAAGTAACCCTACAGTAGTGTGACTAGTACACAATATGACTCTCACCAGCATGCATAGATTAGAAAGTAGGTTACTGTTCTCCTTTCTCATCTATTTCTGTAAGCCTCTATCTATGGGCAGCATGTTCTTAGCACTGTCATGCTGTCTTTACTTGGCACTGGAGGAAGACTAGTTGTCCGAAGCAGAACAGAAAAATACACATTTTGTGGCTGTGTTAGTGTTTCAGCCACTGTTCACCAACGTCATATTAGCGGGGAAAAACCCAGCAAGCATTGAAATAATATGGTTGTTTCTGATGGATTTGCCCCTAAATTTCTTGAACTCATTAATCTTACGCCCTGTGAGGGAGCGGGTGGGCCATGGCCATGCAGAATACTCCCTCGGCTTCCTCGGTCGGTCGTAAGAGGCGAGAAAAGAGGTTGCTTTCTGTTACCCTGGTGTTCACAGAGCTAAAGGGTAACCTTAAGCAGATTTGTTTGTGATGTCCTGTATTTGTGTCCGCCGTCATATAAGTGAAATACCCTTGAGAACGACGTTAAA